>WEIT01021604.1:330829-371740 GCA_013389985.1 Dryoscopus gambensis
GGGGGTTGGAACTGGATGATCCTTGATGTTTCTTCCAACCCAAACCATTCAGTGACTCTGTGAAATATTGGATACTATGAGAAATTGAAGCAACCCCAATAAATTGTGATTAATTGAAGCGTGGATTTTTGACATCTTTGTAGCCAGAATGGTGGCACAGACTTACTGCAAGTAACGTACGATATTGACCTAAGAGGTGTAACTTGAGAATGTTGTCACCTTAGGCTGCTTCTAGAGCCTCGTGCATTTAATACTGTAAGTTGGAAGTGCCTGCGATAGTAATTTCATAAGGTCTTACATCAGTATCTTTCACTTTGCCTGCCAGGGCACATAACAAAAATTTCAGCTGGAAATATCTTAGTTGAGCAAAAAGCCTGAAAGTTGAGAGATAATGTCACTTTTAGACGAGGGAGAGTCAGAGGATTATTCCTGGGAAAATAATGTAAGTGCAGTTATGGTCTGGCAATAAGAACATAAATGATAGCTGAATACAAATCCATTTGGAAAAGCATAGAAAAGAGGCTGGGTAAGTTGTAAACAAAGTAATTAATCAATATCTAATGTAAAGAGGGAAGTATCTCCAGAAGGGTTGCTCAGCCCAATTTTAGCTGTATTAGGACTGTGAACTACAGGGACTAAGAGCTTTTTAACAGCCCAGATATTACAGTAACAAATGAAGGCTTAGTAACTAAATGGCTTCTTTTACTGTAAAACGTGCTGGGTTCTTTTTCTCTCACTGCCATTGACTCTTTTTTTTTTTTTAATCCCTTTTGAAAACAGCTCCACTGAAGTCTGTTCCAGAGGGAAGAGAACAAAACGCATCAGTGAGGACAAAGAGCTGAGCAGCACTTAGAGACAGAGCTTTCTCACACCAAACGCCCACTGAGAGATGCAGCTGAGGATTGAGAGTCACACAAAATCTCAGCACACTCTGCTCTCCGATACCTTCTGCCCCAAGCAGATCTCCTTATCCCTCAATTCACCTTGAACTTATGGAAACTGCAAGACTAGGAAAAAAAATCAGTCTTATGGTTAGGGCACAGGAGCCAGGAAGTTTGATTTCCATTCCTGTTTTTTGTGCAGGTTTGTGAAAATCCCAATTGTTTGCAGAGTGTTTCAAGCTCTTTACATTGCTTTAGAGAACAGAGCAGTGCTCTTACATGTTTTCAGCTCTCAGCATTGGAAGTAGAGTTTGATTTATTGCCATACACAGCATTTCCCTAAATTGAGAGAATATCCAAGTTAGAACTTGGGAAAACCTGGAAATACAGGAGCTTTTTTTTCTGGAAAATTGAACATGGTCCATTCTACTGATTTCGCTCTTTTTCTCTTCATAGAATCACAGAATAATTTAAGATGAGAGGACCTTTTAAAGATCACTGAATCCAACTCCACTGCCATGGACAGGGACACTTCCTACTAGACCAGGTTGCTCCAAGCCTTGTCCAACCTGGCCTCAAACACTTCCAGGGATGGGGCAATTCTGTCATGCCTTTCTGATGTGAAAGACAGAGATTCTCTGCCAGCAAGGACAGAGAACTTCTGAATCAAGAATGATTGATTTTTTATAAAGCTACACTGATCTGAACAAAGTTAGCCCAAAACTGAATTATGGAGTTTGTTGCAGTTTGAGAGAGAAACAAATGTGGCAAAGGAAATTTCAGCTTGAAAGTTCCAGCATAGCAAGATCTCACTGTGGAAAGTGTGAGAAAATCTTAATAGAGGGTGTTGGTGCCTTTGCCTTCTACAATAATTTGAAAACTGAACATTAAAATACTGACAGTAGCAGAGGGTAGTGAGCCATTGCTTGCCAAAAATAATATTGTAGGAAAAGGTCAGCTCTTTGGAAAAGCAAGTGCCTGTGGATTGACAAGGTTAATCATAAAAATAAGTGTATTGCTGCCAAATTGCCAGTTGCTGGGTAACCCACAGGTGAAGACAAGTGGATTTGCTTAGTAGCAGGAATTTAATCATTTGCCATCTGGGTGCAGTTTTCTTCAGTAGAGCGGGTAAGACTTTTATTTAGACAATGCAGTCTACCTGCTCCATTTGACCAACTAATATCTCTCTAGACTACATTAATAGTATTAGCTACAAACTTAATTCAGTTGTCTGAATATGGATAACAATAAAGTGTTCCCTTATTAGTTTTGCTGTATCCCTAATGGACTTAAAATAACTTAAAATAACACATCCACACCAAAATTATCTTTTATTACAAGATAAAATAGCATAATTAATTTGTGGAAAAGCTGCTTCCTAGGCACAAGGTTTGGAGACCAACCTGAAAACATGATAAACATTACTTTTTTTTTTGTAATAGAGCAAGACAAAGGTGCCTCACTCAAAACAGAGAATGTTCTATTTGCTTTTAACTGGATATTATTTGATTGTTTAGCTGGTTTTTCACATGGATTTTGCATTAAATTCTTCCCTGTGATGGTGGTGCAGCCCTGGCAGAGGTTGCCCAGAGAAGCTGTGGCTGCCCCAGCCCTGGAAGTGTCCAAGGCCAGGTTGGATGGGGCTTGGAGCAACCTGGGATAGAGGAAGGTGTCCCTGCCCATGGCAGGGGCTGAAACGAGATAATCTTTAAGGTCTCTTTCAACCCAAACCATTTATTACTCTATGATTTTATGTAGCAGGGCTTTTCTGCTGCTTGGAGGCCTTTTGGTGTGATCTGGTCATGCCCTATTGTGAATTCCTGTTACCCTTCCCAACTGGGTGATTAGGAACAGTTTACACTAACCAGATTACTGGTTAGATCTGTCTTGGATCCAGGCAAACTACAGTTCTCCTACACAATTTTCAGCTGCAGTGTAGGAGTTAGCATGGGCCAGGGCTGGTTTCCCAGAACAGAAATAAACAGAAGGAATGAGCAGAGAAGATTAATGTCCATACAAAATCAGATGAGAACCTCTGGCACCCGTGATGCCATCTAGGAAGATGTTTGCTATAACATGTAAGTAACTTTTTAATTGTGGGTTTCAAAAGATTTCTTTAAAAATCCCCCCCAAACCTGAACTATATGCTGATCAGATGTAGTTTATGGAATTATAGTCAGCCTGCTTCCTTGTCTGCAGCTGTGAGGAGTGTTTCAACTACAAGCAAAATAGATGAATGGTTTTTCAGCTGATTTTCAACTTTGTTTTGTATTCTGTGGCTGCTTCTAAATCACAGCAAAAATCAACAGTATTATTCATGCTGACAAGACTGAAAATGATGAAAAATTATGGAAAAGGAGAAGCCAAAGCTTTTTGTGTTTGCAACCTTTTGCTCAGCTAAACATGTCAGGTCCCTCCTAGCCTATTTTTGTATTTTCCTTCCAGCTTAGGTTATTCCATCTTAAAATATTTTAGGTACTTTTTGCACTTTTAGAGAGTGCGAAACACTTATTTTTTTCTGTAAGTTTGCCTTGCATAAGTAGTAGTTACACAGCATGTTGAAAGCGATTGAGACATTCACCAGGTGGTATGGATTTCTCATTAGAGTAGGATCATTACTGGGGAGACTGAGCAACCTAAAGGCATTATATTTATATTTTTACTGTGAGGGTGGTGAGGCCCTGGCACAGGGTGCCCCGAGAAGCTGTGGCTGCCCCATCCCTGGAAGTGTTCAAGGCCAGGTTGGATGGGGCTTGGAGCAACCTGGGATAGTGGAAGGTGTTCCTACCTTCAGGAAACTCATTCATTATCTGTATTCATTCCTTATCTGTTTTTCCTTATAGAAGATTTAAAAACAGAAATCCCATTCTTGCCCCAAACAAGTCTTCATTCCCTGATAGATGATATGAATCCATACATCTCAGATGTGTCTGTTAAGTTCACAAAGTGCTCTGAGATTTCAAAATACAGCTATTATGGAAATAGCCGTTGTTATTCTTGTTTTTAATAGCTGCTGACAGTCAGGAATATTTTGAGGTAAGTGCCAAGTTAGAAGCTGTGATTCTGAATAGAGTTTTTCAAGTACTCCAGGGCTCTATTATGTTTGAGGTAATTTGTCTGGATTGTCATCCCAGAAACATCTGGTGGGAGGGGATCAGACTGGCACAACAAAGACTGGCAGCGGTACTCACATGTTCCCTTGTGGAGCCAGTTTATGGGTTTGGTTGTGCTAAAGATGTTGAACACTTCAGGGCTTTGCTGAATTTTCTTGAGCTGTCTGAAACTCAGCATTTCCATTTCATGGCAAATGTTGAAGTTCCACACCACATTTTCGTTCTCAGTATGAACAAATCCACAAGTATAAAATCTTTCCTGCCCATTTAGAAAAGTGTTGCTTTAAACAAAGAATAAATATATAGAAAGAAACTTAACTTCAAAATTAATTTACTAGTTCAAAGCTTATTTTGTTTGGTTTTTAATCTTAGTGTGAGGTACTGGTGCATGTCTGAAGAAGGACAACAGAGCTGGGGAAGGGTCTGGAGCACCAGGAGCAACTGAGGGAGCTGGGGGGGCTCAGCCTGGAGAAAAGGAGGCTCAAGGGGGGGCCTTCTCACTCTCTACAACTCCCTGACAGGAGGGCGCAGCCAGGTGGGGGTCGGGCTCTGCTCCCAAGGAACAAGTGATTGGACAAGGGGAAACAGCCTCAAGTTGCACCTGGGGAGGTTTATATTGGATATTAGAAAAAAATTCTTCATTAAATGGGTTATCAGTTACTGGAACAGGCTGTCCAGGACAGTGGTAGAGTCACCATCCCTGGAGGAATTTAAAAAACATACAGATGTGGCACTTGGGGACATGGTTTAGTGATGGGCTTGGCAGTTCTGGGTTAATGATTTCACTCAATGATCTTAGAGGTTTTTGCCACCCTAAATGATTCTGTGATTAATGATTTTCTCCTGACACAACAGTTGTAATGCTTCAGGACATGGCACATCTCATCACACTGTGTCCTGTCAGGATAAGAACCAGGTGAGGATATTATTGCTGGGCAACCACGTGGGCAGTTTCTAGTGGATGAGATTCATCAGCAATTACCTAATTTTAGCCAGGGTTTTTTGTGTTGTGACTGAATTGGAGCTCGTAGCCAAATTCCTGATTTGGAAAAGGATTTTCTACAGCCAGCAGAATGTAATCCAGGTCACTCTTAAATCAGATACCTACATTTAGACAAGTGATTTCCTGACTCTATTGCCTGTATTGAGTCACTCTCCACTGAGCATAATGGGAGTCTAAACTCTGTTGGAGACATGTCCATTTAGGTTTGAATTTGGTGCTTAATTTCCACCTATTCTGTTCACCAGTGGGGTGAGAGATTTCTGAGAACTGATTAGTGGCAGTAACTTGAAGCGTCTTGTCCATTTATTGTTCTTATCTGTCTAATATGTCTGAGACCATTTTGGGCCTGTGATCCAGAACATGTAACCAGAGCAGGGTACCTCAAAGCCTGTCTTGTCACTGGAATATTTTTTAATTGTTAATATAAAATCCTACTGAGGCAAAGCTCTGTAGTTCATGCAAGACAACCCAAAACCAGCTGGGTTTATCTGAACCTGTCTCCATTAGGATATTGTGTTGACTTTGCTGTTTGATTTAGCAATCAGCTATAAAAGACAACAGTTTGGAAGCCAGTTTAATGAAGATACTTAGAGTGATATTCTTCCAACCACATGTTTGAATCTGAGAAAATTACTTCAGGCTTTATTCTTGGTGGGAAGGGTGTGAGTCATCTGACCTATTTTAGGTGTCCATTTTGCAGGTGAAATGCTGATTTCTGCCCTTTGAGTACCAGAGGAGCAGAGGGGGATTAGTTTAGATGCTGAACTGATGGGATTGGATAAACTCATCCCATCCCCACTTCAGGGAGCAATGTTTGGCCTTATCAGCAATAGCTTTATCACTCAGCAAATGCCATGGCTGATACGGGATCTCTCCCAGGACTAGTCTGCATGGAGATGAGACCAGCCACTGGAACTGGAGCTCCACTTCCATTTGAGAGTGATTCACAGCCCACTGAGGTCCACGGGAATCTTTCACTGGTTTCAGTGGGCTTTGCAAACCCCAGGGTTTCAGCATACCTTAATTTAGCAGCTGGGGGCCACAATTTAAGATAACAGCATTCTTCTGGTCTTTATTATCAATGTTTTGCCAAAGGTCAGCACTCTCACAGCAGAGCTGGCAGGACAAAGTGAGTCACAGACTAATACAGGGGCTCATAAAGGCTGTGCATGTGCTGTCCTGTCCTAACAGTTTAGTCCTTCCCTTCGTACCTGGGTCTCCTCTGCTTTGGTTGATCTAGTCCAGTCTTCGTTATCTCAGTAATCCATATTCATCCCTCTGTCCATCTCCTCCAAGGCTGCCAGTGGTCTGTGGTTTACAAAGAACAGCCTCCCCATCCAATCCCCACTCCCTGACATGTGATCTCTGTCCTTTCAGCCTTTGACCACCTTGAAGCTGCATCTCAGTAGCAAGTCTGGTGGATTAAAATCACCTCAGATAAAGAGGGGACTGAAAGAACCTTGAGGTAAAGGTTTATTTGCATCCATAATTCAGTTCTGGGGCATTAAGGCACAGAAAGATTTGATCACTGGCCAGAAAGCAGTGACAGGAAGAGTGTGGCAAGGCAAAGATCCAAACCCAGCATGCCAGGGCGCTTATCACGAGGCTTTTTTTTTTTCTGAGGGTAGGTTCATCTCTGTTTTTTCAGTGTAATTGAGTGCAGGAAGTATTCACAGTCGCTGTTGCTGTTTTTGAGCACCGTCTGTTAGAGAATAATCTGAACCAGCCTCTTAGAAGCAAGAAAATACTTTTCTGATGTACTGCAAGTAACCTGAGCAGCAGAGGAATTGATGTCATCCTTACCTGAGAGGCAGGAGGCTGCAGTGATGCTTTTCTGAGGCCCTTCCTTGTCTTACAAGTTTTTCACTGTAGAGTGGCCCATGGAAGGCAAACAGAGGGATAACTCAACATTAGCAAAACAAACTAAGCACTGTGTAAATGTGGAGGAAAGAGATGGAAGTTTCTCTGTGCAAATACAGGGAATATCCACTAAATATTTAACTTACTCACAGTTTGGTTTCCTGTCAAGTATCAAGAGCAATGAGCAGAGGACCTGGCTGCAAGTCAATAACACTTGTGGGGTTAATTTTTTGCAAAGTTAGTCTCTTATATCCCTGCAAAGGGCATTTCCCACCGCTGCAAAGGAGTGAAGTGCAAGAAGGAAAACCTAAAGCTCTTTCCAAGGTGTGGAAAATGCTCTCTGAAAGCAACATGTTGCTGCAGCTCAGTTAACCTTGAAAACTCAAGTAATTAAAATGCTGGTGATGAACAAATAATAATTTTGAGAAAGTAGTTTTTCTTCTTTCCCTCACAGTCCTACTCTATGCCATATTTACAGCCATCTTGAACTGGCAGGTTTATATAGGGGGAATTAGCCACTACTTGGCTTAAAGGGTCAAAAAAACTCAGAAAGGAAGTCAAGACAGAATAGCTGTGACTTCTTTCACTCATGTGATTATAATCTGAAGGCTGGAAAAGAGACCTGAACATGATTTGATGAAGAAAAGTGACAGAGGGTCTTGACATGAGGCTTCTAGTGCTCTCCCTGCTGCCAGGGACCCTCAAACTCCAAGCAATGTCTTTCACTGGGTGTTAAAACCCAGGGCAGCTGCCTTAGCAGTGGATTGCTCTGAGAGTTGTCGGTCAGGCAGCTCTGCTCAGTGCTGTCCTCAACAGGGTCATTGTCAAAGTGCTGGTGGTGCCACCACAGTTTATTGCAGAACAGAAGTTTTGGCTTCCTCATTCTACCTAATAAGGGATTTGTTATCTTCAAGCCCCTGTTGTCTCTTGGTTTCCCAATCTTTCCTCTTTCTCCATTAAACCTTGTGTTCCAGATTGAACAAAGAATCCTGTTCTTTTCCATCCAAGAGAAGCATTTTTATGAATTTCTACTCCTATCTACCATTATATTTTTACAGGATGCAGTCTCAGCTATTTTTCTTTTCTCTAAATAATAAGTTGTAATCCTTGCATTTTTGAATTCCCAGCATGGGTCTATTTAGAAATTAGTAAGAGTAATTCTAACATGAAAGAAAACTGGCCTCTTTAAGCTATTGTTGTGTCACAATGGTGCTGAGAGGCACAAGCCAACAACGGCGCTGCTTTGTCACCAGGCACTGGGCAGAAATAGCTGGAGGTCGGTCAGACCTTGAAAAATGTACAATCTCAGCGGGTCAGTCAGAGGCAGCAAGAGGAAGGAAGTGACTTGAGGAGTGTCACACAGTAGGCAGCAGCAGCAGGGCAGTGCCATCAAGTTCATCTGTAGTGCCATAGGATTGCAGCCTTGCATCCTGCCCCACTGTCTGTGTGGGATACACAGCCATGCCTGCTCTGGGATCCCATCCCTGGGCTGCTCTGTTCCTGCCTTGGTGGAGAAACTGGAACAGGGAATAGAGGTGGCTGCATCCAAACAGTGTTCAGAGACCCCATGGTGTCAACACAACTGGGTCACACTATTTGGGTAAAGATTGTCAGTATATAATCAGCTCTGTCCCCAAAGGTTGTATAAACACATCTCTTACCTCCCAAGACAAGATTCCAAGTGGCTGGAACGTGTTGCCTCCCTTCTCTGTAGCCACATTCCTGCTTGCCCAGAGGTGTACTCACCCTAGAGGTGTGCAGAGGATGATGAGACAGAGCTGCTGCACAGCAATATTCCTGTGGTGGCTGAGCCCTGGGTGCTCCATTCTACAAATAGTGGGATTTCTTTTTCCTCATGGTCTGAATGACACAAAGGAATCATGAATAAATGGAGTGCAGGACTAAAGTGCAAAAGAAAAGTCAGTGGAGCTTGCTACCAAAACCTACGTGTCAATAAATGGTTGAAAAAATACTTCAGCTGTAGAAAATGTCCTTGTGTAATTATTTGTGCAACATCCAGCATAACAGGGCATGGTTTTGTCTTTGAGCCCTTGAAAATGAGAGAGCTAGTGCTGTTCATACCACTGCTAAACTGAGATCTGGGAACACTGTCACCATGTTAAATATGAGCAGTTTTGCAATGTCAGATTCCATACCATGGGCAGCACATTTTATTTTTCTCTTTTCTTAATACAATAGTAGCTTTCATTTTATTTTACCACCTTTGGGGTCATTTCCTTTCTGCTCTTAGAGTATTAGAGTCTGTCTTCTTACACCTCTGAAATAGCTGTAGTATGCTTCGTTCTTTCATGTTGAGTTAACCTTTTCATATCTCTTTCCAATCTCTCCCTTCCCACCTCCTGCTGTGTTTCTCCTTTGCCTTGTTTTCTCAAATTAGAGCCTTTCATTGCATATTTGGGAATGTTGGGGGAAAAAAATTAAAAATTGACCCTAAGATGGCAGCCTATTGCCCAGTTGGAAAGAGCATGTCAGGGACATGCCACATCTTTACTCCATGTGTGACTTTCCTCACTGCTGTACCTGTTTTTTTTTACCAGTGCAGCATGAATATCATGGTTACAACAAATGATGACTTTGTTTGATAAATGTGATCTCCTGGCTTCAGTTCCACAACCTTTCTGCAGCTCTGTTCCCTTCCCTGGACATGCTCCAGCCCCTCAATGTCTCTTTTGTCCTGAGGGGCCCAGAATGGAACACGGCACTTGAGGTGTGCCCTCAGCAGTGCCCAGCACAGGGGTACAGGCACTGCCCTGGTCCTGCTGCCACACCGTTGCTGGTACAGCCCAGGTGCCACTGGCCTTCTTGACCACCGGCGCACACCTGGGTCATGTTCAGCCACTGTCTCCAGCACCCCCAGGTCCTTTTCCAGCTTTCCAGCCACTCTTTCCCCAGCCTGCAGCACGGCAGGGCTCGTTGTGACCT
This sequence comes from Dryoscopus gambensis, assembly GCA_013389985.1. Taxonomy (NCBI): domain Eukaryota; kingdom Metazoa; phylum Chordata; class Aves; order Passeriformes; family Malaconotidae; genus Dryoscopus; species Dryoscopus gambensis. The sequence goes on from WEIT01021604.1 coordinate 340,630, forward strand.
TACTCTCTTGGACTGGGTTAACCAACAGCCAAGCTGGTTGTAGTGAAAGAGCAAAAGGTATTGATCCAACTGAATTCTTCAATTCCTGCCCAGGGAATTTAGTGTCCCTAGATTGAGTTTAGACTTTGTAAATAACCCCTCAGGCCATAACATGCAAGTCAGTGCAGGCATCCAGAAGAAAACAATTTAAAAATTACTATTCTTGAGGTTGCAAATACCAGCTTAAACAAGACTTAGTTGTTGAAAACATACAACTCCATGAGCAAACTCAGAGAATTCCACTTAAATACTGGTTCTGGTTTTCATAAATAGAGGTGAAAACTAGAGAAGCTCAGCTAGACGTCTCAGCTCAAAGATGACCTTCCAAAAGTAAAACTGCAGAAATAAACGAATATTTAAAAGGAAGGAAGTTGTAGGAATTCCTGGGGAATATGATGAAGTTGTCTCCTCTAAGGAGTTTGGAAAAGGTGGCTTTTTTAAATGAAAAACCTTGAGTTGTGCATCATGGCAGAGGTGTTTTGCAGCAACAAGAGGGCACCCAAAGGGACTGTCCCCACAGACTGTTTGCACACACTCTGCTCACCTGAGATCTCAAGAGTCTTCACAAAGAGAGGGCCTGGACGGAGCAGCCAGAGATAAACAGGAATAACAAAGTCATGTCCTCTTCTAAATGATACATGACAATTTTTGATAGACATTTCTGACAAGGACCCAGAGTCACAGCCCTCCCCACATATCAGGAGGTATCAATTATTGTATGGTACCAAACACAACCCAGTATTCACGTCCCAAACAGCTCCAAACATTGAGACATTTTATCTCTGCAAAATGAACCACTACACAGTGGCAAACTGATAAGTCAGAGCAATTCCCTTGTTCATACAGATTCAGAATTATCTTTATTTTTTTCCCTGTGAAAAGTAAAAACAGTGATGTAGGACATTCTCACTTGGTAGCACCAAGTAATTCCTCAACTCATACCTTGTTTTAGTTCAACAATGGGAACTTGTTTTATATATATGTTCATATTTACATCAAATATGTATAATAGTTTCATGGTGAGTTCATTTTTTGCTTGAAGTTTCACATAACCTTTCAGAAATGAGTAGATATCAACTTCATCCTTCCATCTCATTCCAAGAGTACTTTATTACTTTATTGAACTGAAGATAAGTTTCACAAAACAATTCTAAAATATGACCTCCCCCCGAAATCTGGGTCTGTCAAGATGTATAAACTTGGGATGTTGTACACAGATCATCTGGATTGATGCGATGTGCAGGAAGATAGTGATGAGCCCAGCTTGCTATTGTTAAACAGTGCATGAATAATGCACTGAATTTGGGATCAGTCAACTCTTCTGCTTTTAGTCATTCATTTTCTTTTCTCCCATTTCATAACTAGACTGTTGATGTAATCCTACCCCATGGGAGTGCTAAATTGAGGGTTTCACAATAAATGAAATGGCATCTAAACCAGCATGAAGGAGCCACACAGTGTAATCTAAGGTGACCACAAGAGCTGGTAGGGACTGTTCTCCTGATGTAGCCAGCAGAGTCTCCAGTAATCAAATAATAATTAGCAATTAAATTCTCAGCAAAACGTTTTAATCTTGCCCTTGGTCTCCTTGCTTGCCTGAAGAAATGCAGTGTTTTATTTCAGCAGTGAGAGGATGGACCTTGCAGCAAGTGGGAAAGCAGCAGATCTGGCTGGGATTGGGTGACATCGGGCTCCTTGCGCTGAGCCCCCTGCCATGGTTTCACCAAGAAAGGCCAAAAAGAAGCATTAACTGAGATGACTGCATAGCACAGGCCAGGACTTTTATCAGAAAGGATTTTATCAGAATTATAAGCTCTATTTGAGAACTTTAAAACAGTCATAGCTCATCCAATGGCTGCACCTTGAGAATCTATTTCTCACCTACATGTTTGCACTCAGGATAAGAGCAAGACCCAGGGGCAACATCTGTACCAGGGAACAAAACTCTTTGCTTTCAAAGCTGATGGTGTTGCTGCTTGCTGGGAGCAATCCTGGCCCATTTTAGCCCCCCTGTGCCTGGGAATGACAGGACAGTGCCAGTTGGCCCAACCCAAACCAGTGTCAGGAACTGCTCTGCAAATTTAACAAGGTGAGCAGTCAGGTTCCAGCCTCTTTGTGGTGATCTGGCATTGTTTAATTTACCAATACAATGCTTTTTTTGTACTAGATTAAGTGTCAGAATGTGGCAATCACAGGATTTGTGTCTTTTGCTACTCTGGCAGACATTTCTCCCTGTCCTTGTTCTGCCCAGGTGGTATAGAATCACCTCCAAGTCCTGGCCATGCCCCTCCTGGCTACTGCAAAAATTAACCCTGTCCTGGCTAGAACCAGGACACTCCTCCCAAATGGGATCAAGGGTTGGACTCTCTTCCTTGCACAGGCTGCCCTGAATTGACCAAGCTCTGTGAAACTCTCAGTACTGGGCATGTTTTTGAGACATCACCTCTTCCTTTTTTTATTCTGTTCTGATAGAGGAACTCCTTTTATGATTAACACTGTATATATCCTACCTTCCTATCCTAAATTGAGTCTTGCTTATACATCCATGGCTTGAGAGCATTGCAACAAGCTCCCACATTCAGCTGAATCTCCGCTGCTGAGGAACATTCAGTGAAGGACACCTGCACTGAACATCTCATGAGCAGGTGCTGGATTTCAGGAGTTAGGTGGTTTCTTTATTGCAAAACTGTGTGAGACTTTGAACAAAAAGGCTCTGGAACCACTGTTGTGGAGTCTCCATGCTTGGAGCAGTACAAAACCCTGCTGAGACGAAAGGCTTTTAAAGTCTCCCAGATTCCTAAGTTTTCCACAGTTTAGGTTGTTACTGCTATACTTGAGCACCTAAATTCCATCTAGATCACACTCGAGATGCCTCCATGCTCTTGTGAATTTTAAAATTCTGTATCACAGAATCAAAGAATGGTTTGGGTTGGAAGGGACCTTAAAGACCATCTAGTTCCAGCCCCCTGCCATGGGCAGGGATGCCACCCACTAAACCAGGTCACTCATTATGGTGATTTTAGGCTCAGATATTATAAGGGAGAAGGAAAACACGGAGGTGAGGTGCTGCTGTGGCTGCTTGCCAGGTCAGAACTCTGGAGTGTCACAGAGTGACCTCAGAGTTGGTTTTCCACTGGTGCGCTGCACTGGACCAAGCATCCTCTGGTTCTGCCCTGGAGCATCTCTGACAGCCCTGTCTTCAGCGGTGTGAAGCTGACCCTGCCGAGCCCCGGCAGCAAACAGCTTTCCTCTGACACTTCCACTCAGAGACCCCTGCCCCAGCCTTGTGTCTCCCATACTCAGCCATAAAGCTGGAGAACAAAACTCTCAACCTTCCTTCCCTTGCCTGCCCTCTCAGCCTGGCTCTGTTTCCCGAGGCTGCTGATGGTTGAAGAACAATTGGTTTTGCTCATCTGAGGGGATTTGCCTTGTGAAGCTTCCTGACAAGCCAAGGAGCAGAAGGGTGGGAGAGGAGGAGTGGGAGGAGAGATGCTGTGCCAGCCAGGCAGGCGGGATCGCTCTGGCAGCAGCTCTGCCTGGCTTTCACTCTGCCTCCCAGGGGGAAATCCTTCCTCTCACTCCAGGCTTCTCCCCTGCCACACCAGAGGCAGGACAGGGAGGCAGCAGAAGGGTCCCTGCACTGCCAGCACCCAACACCAGCTCACACCTGCAGCAGGCAAACCATGAGGATGAACTCTTTGCTCCTGCAGCGTCTTCACCTTTGACTGAAAACCTTCGGCCACCTCCACAAGGGACCATGGAGGAGCAGTACATTTCCAAACTCCACCCAGTCGTAGATTATGGAGCTGGGGTCTTTCTTCTAATCATAGGTGAGTTCACAGCCTGCTCGTTTGCTTGGAGCCTGGGAACAGGGATACAGGGATTCCCTGTCTGTGCCGTGGTCAGGCAGAGGAACCTGGAAGGAAATGACAGCAAACGTTTCCCCACAGGTTCCCGTGCTTAGTGCCTTGGAGTTTGTTGGCAGCCAGGATTAATCTCCACTCCTGGATTTGGAATCTTTTGTTTTGATGCTGAAGAATGGCCAGCACAAATTTGCCTCTGGCATCACAAGTATTTGAAATAAGCTGTCGGTCACTTTGCGTGGCATCTCAGCCCTGAGAGCTGAGCCAGGGCAGCTCAATCCATGGGACTGGTCAGGGGAAAGCAGCTCTGGGCTGACCCTTGGTGAGGGGAAGGGTCATTCTGCTGTGTCTTTGCTACAGAACAGCAGAGTGTTTCCAAATAGCAGTTCTGGGTTTTGCAGCAGCCTGTTTGCCCTGCTGCAGGCAGACTGAAAATGAAATACAAGTGGGGATAGCTACTAGCTCATGGCATCAATTAAGTGTTTTCTTTCTTGTCTCTTTCTTGCGTGTGCACAGGCATCTGTTTTCTACCCTTGTGGATTTGGAAAGGAGTGGAACTTGTTTAGGCATGGTTCCCACCTGAATTTTTGCTAAGATTCCTTCCTTCAGCTGCCTTGAAAAGTCTGGGTGAGATAAGAAAGGCAAGCCCATATTTTGATGTGCTTAAATGCCGAGGCTCTGGGCAGCAGTGCTGGGCTGTAGCACTTCATATTTCCCCTTGTTCTGCACAGCAGAGCACAACTCAGGATGAGAAAATCCCTGTTTACAAAACAACCTAGGGCTTTTTCAAGGCAGGGTGCCAGCTCCCGTCTCGCAGAAATGTAAATACATAGGTGCAGTTAAGGCAGTGGGAAGGGGCAGCAACAAAGGGCAGGAGGCTGGAGCTCCCCTTGCTGACCTTGCTCGTGTGCCACCATGCTGCAGTCTCACACCTCTCCTAAGGCACTTTTGGGCACTGAAATTCCAGGCACAGCTTCCAGCACTGGATCCAGAGCCCTGTGTGGCAGCCAGGTTCACTGCGTCCTGCAGGGACTCTCAGAAATACAGCAGTGAGCTGAACTGGAAACGGGTGTTGTATTTATCCATAGCTTTGCCACCTCACTGGGGCTGCACGTTTGTGCCCTGAAATGATGTTTTTATTAGGAACAAGGCCAGGGCATGGGCTGCAGCACTCACCACCAGCTGTTTGATTACTAGCCCACAGTGACAGTTCTGTCCTGTGCCAGCCAGCAGCCCACAGGCTGTGGGATGGAGGGGAAGAGCTTCTCTCAAGGTAAAAGAGAGGTTGAGCCTGGATGTCTATTCTGATCACAGAACTGTCCTACCTTTTGTGTAGGGGTTGGGCTTGTACAGAAGAAAGTGAACTGGGTTCATTTTTCCTCCTGAAGCCTGAGGATGTTCTGTTTTGGGACCTTCACTGCAAGAAACAGAATGAGGGGCTGGAGTGAGTCCAGAGAAGGGCAGTGGAGCTGGGGAAGGGTCTGGAGCACCAGGAGCAGCTGAGGGAGCTGGGAAAGGGGCTCAGCCTGGAGAAAACGAGGCTCAGGGGGACCTTCTGGCTCTGCACAACTCCCTGACAGGAGGGGACAGCTGGGGGGAGGGTCAGGCTCTTTTCCCAAATAATAAGTAACAGGACAAGAAGAAATGGCCTCAAGTGTCACCAGGGCAGGTTTAAATTGGATATTAGGAAACATTTCTTCACGGAAAGGTTTGCAATGGACTGGAACAGGGTACCCAGGGCAGTGGTGGAGTCACCATCCCTGGGAGGATTTAAGAGCTGTGTGGATGTGGCACTTGAGGACATGGTTTAGAGGTGGCCTAGTCAGTGCTGGGGAATGGTTGGACCCGATGCTCTTAGAGGTGTTTTCCAACCCAAAGGATTCTATGATTCCATGATTCCATGTCCCAGCCTGTGGAGAGTGCTCTGCCCACCTCAAGCCACGGGTTGCTCTGTCAGCACATGGCCAAGCTCCTGTGAGCATCACCCTGTGTGTGCAGACACAGAGATCCTGAGAGCTCAGGGAACTCTTCAGGTGCATCCAGAGGTGGCAAGTGAACATGTGTGGTCAGAAGGTGAATGAATGGGGGACATGGGGTCTCAGATTTGTGTCCCCATTTTGGTTAAGCCTTTCTCTTGACATCTCTGTGGTTTTTGTACTTATGCCAATATATTTATTCCATTTTGCTGCACATGCCTCTATTAACTCCTCTGTGGGCACTTTAAGTGGTACCCGTGAGCAAATGCAGCCTTCCTGCACTCACAGCCACAAGGGAACATGACAGGTCCTTCTTCTGTCTCCCTCTTTCACGTGTGACTTTAGAGGACACCTACTCAGGAAAACCTTTGATCAAAATGTTGCTCCAGCACCATGTTCACTTGAAAGAAGAGAGAAGATGAGTTGTTTGGTGCCCGTACTTCTGGCACTGCTGTCACCAGCACTCTGAAGCCCTGTGGCAGGCCTGAATAATGTGTGTCTGACAGGTCCTTTTGCAAAGCAAGCTCTGGGTCTTGTTGCACGCCCCCGGCTAAGCAATTCCCATGGTCCCACTGCTCTCAGAGACCACTGGAACAGTCATGCTAATTCTTAGGGACCAGCAAGGACCCTGAGCTGCCCAGCCAGCACATGCCCAGCACTGAGGCAGCTTGGAGTCAGTGCTGGGGCTCCAGTGGAAGATGAGAGAAGTCACACAAAGGGAGGGCTTTGGGAGGTGGAGAACACCAGATGAGAGGAGGGGACAGGCAGGCAGGACACGTGGAATACTTCAGCAGGAAGGAGAAGTGAGGATATTCCTTCTCAGCACAAGAAATACGTGGACCTGCTGGAGTGGGTCCAGAGGAGGCCACACAGACGCTCTGAGGGCTGGAGCCCCTTCGCTCTGGAGACAGGCTGGGAGAGTCAGTGGGTTCTCCCTGGAAAACACTACAGGGAGACCTCATTTTGTCCTTCCAGTACTTGAAGGGGGCTTATAAAAAAGACAGAAAGTGACTTTTTACACGGGCAGACAGTACTAGGACATTCCAAACCCTGCCATGGGCAGGGACACCTTCCACTATCCCAGGCCCCGTCCAACCTGGCCTTGGACACTTCCAGGGATGGGGCAGCCACAGCTTCTCTGGGCACCCTGTGCCACGCCCCACCACACTCACAGGGAAGAACACCTAATATCCAAACCAAACCTGCTCTCTTTCAGTTTAAAGCCATTCCCCCTTGTCCTATCACTACATAACCTTGTAAGAAGTCCCTCCTCAGCTCTTTTGTAGTCCCTCTCAGGCACTTCACATACTTCCAATGGATTTCACAGGTGTGTTAACTGTGTGATATTCTTGTTTGTGCGGATCCTTCCCTTTCAGCCATCCTGACAGTCCTTGGGAATTCAGCTGTCCTTGCCACAGCTGTGAAACGCTCCTCCCTGCTGAAGTCACCGGAGCTGCTCACAGTGAACCTGGCAGTGGCAGACATTGGGATGGCCCTCAGCATGTACCCGCTGGCCATCGCCTCCGCCTGGAACCACGCCTGGCTGGGGGGAGATGCCTCCTGTGTTTACTATGCCCTGATGGGTTTCCTGTTCGGGGTCTGCAGCATGATGACCCTGTGTGCCATGGCCGTGATCCGATTCCTCGTCACCAACTCATCCAAATCCAACAGTGAGTAAATCGCCGCTCTGGTCACCTGGTGGTGCTGTGTTTGGGCTGGGCTACTCAGGGAGGTGCTTTGTGGAATGTGGCATGGAATATCAGGTCGGTAACAGCAGAATAAGCCTCAACTTTTAGTGCAATATCAAATCCTGGTGTTCCCAGAAGGATCTGATTAAATTCTTTGTTAAATTGTGAAGTTTTTCACTTCTCAGTTTTACCAAGTGAAACTACCTGAGCGTGGAGAACACAAATGTTTTCCTGGACCAGACTGCCTTCCCTTCCTACTTGTATCCAAGCAGATACACTGGAATTTGAAAGGAAGCAATATTCTTCTGGCATTCCTGGGCTGGGACCACAGCACATTTGAGGTGAAATTGATCTTGTAAATCTCCCTGCCTTACTAAGCTCTAGATGAGCACTGAGGGCTGTGTTCAGGTCTCACCCAACCCACTGACACTGTTTCTCTAGAAGCCCAAAGTTTAGGGAACTGCAGCAGCAGCCCAGGTGTATCTGTAGCCACCATCCTCCTGTCTGAGAAGTTATGGCAAAACCCCATGTGGGTGGGATGGGATCCATCTATGATTGCTCTTCCTCTTCCTTGCAGGTAACAAAATCACCAAGAACACCGTCTGCATCCTGATCGCTTTCATCTGGCTCTACTCCTTGCTCTGGGCCGTCCTGCCCTTGCTGGGCTCGGGCTACTACGGCCCTGAGCCCTTTGGCATCTCTTGTACAATAGCCTGGAGCAAGTTCCACAACTCCTCCAATGGTTTCTCGTTCATCCTGAGCATGTTCCTCCTGTGCACGGTCCTGCCTGCGCTGACCATCGTTGCCTGTTACCTGGGGATTGCCTGGAAGGTCCATAAAGCATACCAAGAGATCCAGAATATTGACAGGATCCCTAATGCAGCCAAGCTGGAGAAGAAGCTGACCCTGGTGAGNATTAAATATTATTATTATTACTATTATTTTTATTACCTTTTTTTTCAAATATGCACTTCAGTTGTGCATTTCTTGTGGAAAAGCAGAATTGATCCAAGCTTTCTAGAGGCCAGTCATAGAATCACTGAATCATTAAGACTGGACAAGGTCTTTAAGATCATCAAGTCCAACCATTAATTCAGCACTGACAGGTCCACTTAACCATGCCCCTAACCACCACAGCTACACATTTTTTTTTAATACTGCTAGGGATGGTGACTCCACTGCTGCCCTGGGCAGCCTGTCCCAATGACTGACACCCCTTCCAGTGAAGAAATGCTTCCTCATAACCAATCTAAACATCCCCTGGTGCAACCTGAAGACATTTCCTCTTGTCCTTTCATTTCTTAACTGGGAGAGGAGCCCGACCCCCACCTGGCTGCCCCCTCCTGTCAGGGAGTTGTGCAGAGCCAGAAGGTCCCCCCCGAGCCTCCTTTTCTCCAGGCTGAGCCCCCTCAGCTCCCTCAGNATGCTTGCTCTCCCTCTTTCTTGCAGGTAACAAAATCACCAAGAACACTGTCTGCATCCTGATCGCTTTCATCTGGCTCTACTCCTTGCTCTGGGCCGTCCTGCCCTTGCTGGGCTGGGGCTACTACGGCCCTGAGCCCTTTGGCATCTCTTGTACAATAGCCTGGAGCAAGTTCCACAACTCCTCCAATGGTTTCTCGTTCATCCTGAGCATGTTCCTCCTGTGCACGGTCCTGCCTGCGCTGACCATCGTTGCCTGTTACCTGGGGATTGCCTGGAAGGTCCATAAAGCATACCAAGAGATCCAGAATATTGACAGGATCCCTAATGCAGCCAAGCTGGAGAAGAAGCTGACCCTGGTGAGTAATCCCTGTGATGGGAAGAGTGTGCAGTAATCAGGAGCTGGCAGAGAGCTGGCTCTGCTCATGCACAGCTCACAGAATCATGGAATTACAGAGAGCTACACAGAAATTCTATATGGAAATGATAAAATAATTAATATTTATTATTAATATTAAAAATAATTTTAATATATTATATTAAATATTATTATTACTATTATTTTTATTACCTTTTTTTTCAAATATGCACTTCAGTTGTGCATTTCTTGTGGAAAAGCAGAATTGATCCAAGCTTTCTAGAGGCCAGTCATAGAATCACTGAATCATTAAGACTGGACAAGGTCTTTAAGATCATCAAGTCCAACCATTAATTCAGCACTGACAGGTCCACTTAACCATGCCCCTAACCACCACAGCTACACATTTTTTTTTAATACTGCTAGGGATGGTGACTCCACTGCTGCCCTGGGCAGCCTGTCCCAATGACTGACACCCCTTCCAGTGAAGAAATGCTTCCTCATAACCAATCTAAACATCCCCTGGTGCAACCTGAAGACATTTCCTCTTGTCCTTTCATTTCTTAACTGGGAGAGGAGCCCGACCCCCACCTGGCTGCCCCCTCCTGTCAGGGAGTTGTGCAGAGCCAGAAGGTCCCCCCCGAGCCTCCTTTTCTCCAGGCTGAGCCCCCTCAGCTCCCTCAGCTGCTCCTCACCAGACTTGTGCTCCAGACCCTTCCCCAGCTCCATTCCCTTCTCTGGACATGCTCCAGCCCTTCAATGTCTCTCTTGTCGTGAGGGCCCAGCAAGCACAGCTTCAGGTGTTGCAGTTCAGGTGTGGTCCCACCCACACCTCGTGTGCCAGAATATCCAACCCTGTCCGTGCCAGCTGCCAACAGCAGCCCCGTGTTCCCTTGCAGATGGCCGTGCTCATCTCCGTGGGGTTCCTGAGCTCCTGGACTCCCTATGCAGCCGCCAGCTTCTGGTCCGTCTTTAACTCCGGTGACTCCCTGCAGCCCGTGGTGACACTGCTGCCCTGCCTGTTTGCCAAGTCCTCCACAGCCTACAACCCTTTCATTTACTACGTCTTCAGCAAGACTTTCCGCTGCGAGGTTAAGAAGCTGCAGTGCTGCTGTGGCTGGAGGGTTCACTACTTCAGCTCCGACAACTCCACGGAGCATCCCGTGTCCACCATGTGCAGCGGGAGGGACAACGTCCGTCTGTCTGCAGCGGCCAAGGCGGAGAACCCGGGAGCTGCAGCTCCCTGAAATGCACCCAGGGGTTCACAGCACAGGTCAAACCTGGCCTCACTCCCAGGTCCAAAGGACCAGGGATGCAGCAAATGAGGTTGTCACTGCATATCTTATGTCAATACGGAGGTTTAAGTATCTATTTTTAAGCAGCTCTCAGATATTGTCTTTAGGCCTCACAGAAAAAAACAAAAACAAAAACAAACTATTTTTTCCTCAAGAAATTCCACTTTAGAGGAAATAGATGTATGTACCAAACATAAAAACATGTAAATTAAACTTATTTTCAGGTAAAAGGAGATTTATTATTTTTGTAGGGTTTTTTCCTGTACTTTTGATTTTTTAATGCAATCTATCTGCCAACTCTTGGCTCTACCAGTAAAACAGCCATCAGAGAAAACCATAGGTTGCACACAATGTTGCCAAATAAACACAGCTGAGTGTGTAGTTTTCCAGCAATACAGACTGAAAACCATATGGGGAGCAAGAAATGTTCACTGCCAGGAAAAGGTAAGAATGTGACTGCTCCTAAAATGATGTAGAGATCTCTGGTTCCTTGCTCTTTCAGAGATGCAGCTCCAGCTCCTCCAAACGCAAGTCCAAGGAGCTGAGCAGCCTTGGTCGGATGAGGTTTTGTGGGAATGTGGCAGTCAGTGAAGGACGCCTTCTGTGTATCCCAAGTGTCACAGTGGGAAGGGAAGGGAGCTCTGAGCAGGAGGAACTCTGCACTTGGGCTGTTGCTGGCTGAGGTACAACAGCTCTTCTGCCACGGAAGCTGTCAGAGCATTTTAGGATTGTAATTGTTAAGGTTGGAAAAGACCTTTAAAATCAAGTCCAACCATCAGTCCAGCACCACCACCGTGTTCACAACTAAATCACCTCCTCAAGTGCCACATCCACGTATTTTCTGAACACCCTGGGCAGCCTGTCCCAGTGCTTTACCACCCTTTCTCTGTATAGGATGACACAAGGCATTCCCCAGGAAACCTTCCTAGCAGTGTCACCCTGCAGATGCAGTCCTGGCTCTCATGGCTTCCATGGGAGTTCCTGAGATCCCAAATTCCCCCCTGGCTGGGGCACTGACATGACTGCAACTGAGAACAGTTTGCTGATTCAGTACAACCATAACACCACGTTTAGCCAAGGAGGTTCTGAGGTGGGAATGATGAGCTCCTACAGCTTTAATCTCTCTCTCTCTGACTTAACTGTTTGTGATTTTAAAGGACATAAACACCTATATTTAGGATTTGAAATGTTGTACAAAATATGGCTTGGCAGCTGCAGCAGTTCTGGCTGCCCCTGACCACACAGAATCACAGGATGGTTTGGGCTGGGAGGTACTTGAAGCTCATCCAATCCCACCCTCGTGCCACGGGCAGGGACACCTTCCAGTGGAATCTTCACCAGCCCTTTGCATTAGGCTTGGTGAAGACAAGAGGAGTTAAGGCACCAGCAGATTTGGCCCGGATTTTAAACAACCTAAACCAACAGCATATGGACTCTGAGCCCTTGACAACTTTTGTCACCCTCAAACCCTAATAATTATTTTAATTTTATAAATTACAGCTAAGGTCAAGTGTAGGGCTACAAATAGGTTTAAAGACTTCTGTGGCTCTGAGAATTCCAGTTACAGCAGAGTCTGTAAACAGAAACAAACAAAACAAGCAAAAGAACAGAAAATGAGACAGGAGCTGGCTGCAACATAGATTAAGGCACAAATTAATTCCTAAATCAGGGGTTAGGAAACAATAAGGAAATCCCAGGAAATCCTGCACTGACAGTGTTGCCAACTCTCAGAAATATTCCACTAGATTAAACTAGCTTGATTTGTAAAAACTTGTGAAAAATTCCTAAATTAAGTTGGCCTCCAGGACATTATCTTGTCCTGGGGTGTCACTCATGTCCATATGGAATGAGCTCAGCCTTCTCTCCTAAGGATGATAACGTGAAGCATCTGCTGGGAAACAACAGCCCATGGACTGGAAAATCAGAAAAGGGCAGAGGAATGCAGGGAGCGGGAGACAACACCAGTAACAGAGAGGGGAGCATGTGGAAGCTGAAGGAAAATAGATGGGAAGTAGGGAAGAGGCTGGAGAGCTTTATGCAAGTGTGGGAAGGGACTCCTTACTGTAAAAGTCAACTATTAGTATTTTTTCATTTTTAAAAAATAACCTGATAGGAAAATGAAGCTGTATTTCAATAACCTCCTCAGAGTTTTTGCTTTTACTTGCTCAATTGCTTCATGTGTGAAATAAAGAGTAAAATAGTATAATAAATATTCCCATCTGCTCCTTGCAGATCAGTGACTGGAACAGTGACATCCACGTTAAAAATGTAATGCAATGGGAGCTTCCAGTGTGAGAAATTTAGGAGCAGAACAGGTCCATGTCCATTTGTAAACGCGTTTAAAATATATGTGACAGGAAAAATATGCCACTCTACAACAGAAAAAAACTCTGTAAACCCCAAAGATCTGTTTACTGTTCATGTTTAAGTGCAATGCTTTAATAGCCTGATTTATTAGTAACTGTTTATGTACTTAATTTTTAAAAATCAAAGTCCAGGTGTTTGTGTATTAAGTATAGTTCAAATTTATTTTTCATTTTTCAGACTCAGTAAGAAGCAAATCTTTACTTTCCCAGTAGAAACTCTGAATTTTAGATGCTTTTATCTTATTTGTGGTAAATTTAAAAGGCAGGGCTGCCTTCGACCAAAGAACCAGGAAAGCAAATACAGCATTACTATCAGGGAACTAGTTTGTTTGGTTATTTTTGTAAGTTTTGAGAAGGTGATTTATGGTCAAATTATGATTCTAATTCCATGGTATTTCCTACCCAGCCCTGGACTGTGCTGTCTTTTCAGAGATGGAGGCAGGATGCAAGCACTGAGTTCAGGAGTGAGTCTGGGCACCTCATGTTTGCAATCACCAGTGCAACCACCTCAATACAAACATATTTAATCTAAAAACGCCAATACAAACAAATATTTAATCTAAAAACTCCAGCAAGACAGACCTCTCACATATTAGCAGTTTTCTCATCACGCTGAGGAAGTTTACAATGCAGACACCCAACCTAAGCAAGCCACCTTTGGCTTCTTTCTTTCCATTGAGGATGAATGGAGCTTCCTACCTGGATGGTATCATATAAAGTTAGATAACACAACTAGAACTCTGATTTGTACTAAAATAAATTGGAATTCAATGCTTTACTTTGAAAAAGCTTCTAGGAAGTTTCTGCCTATTAAGGGATAGGAATAACTTACAGAATGTTTATAGAAAATTTCTTTTAATGGTCAATTTTCCATCTGTAAAATTAAATGTGACTCACTTCAGAATGAAGATCAATTATTTAGAGACGTCATTATTCCAGAAGTTAGAGCATGAGGATAACACTACAAAGGCTTGGATTCCACTCCATTACTTTGCCAGTAATACTGTGCAACTGGAAAAAATCACTTAAATTTTGTCTTGGGTTCTTCTCTCATCCACGTAACAGAGACACTTTTGCTGCACATGAATGTAAAACACAAATTGTTTGATGAACAACTTCATAGAATCACAGAATCATAGAGTGGTTTGGGTTGGAAGGGACCTTAAAGATCATCTTGTTCCAACCCCCCCTCCACTGTCCCAGGTTGCTCCAAGCCCCATCCAACCTGGCCTTGAACACTTCCAGGGATGGGGCAGCCACAACTTAACTCTCTTTATAAACCTATAGGTAGATAAACCATAATTTTTGAATTCCATGCCTTAGTAAGATACAACTGCTATACATGGCAGTAGTCTGTATAGGAGCAGCTGTGCTCTGTGCCCACCACTGCCCTTCCCTGATAAGCCACCATTTCTCAAATCAAAGTGCTGCTGGATTCAATCACATCTCTGCTGAACTCTAGTGATCTTGCCTGAAGACTTCTAGGTCTACTAGAACTGCCAAAAAAATTCAAACCAAATTCTCTGCATGCAAAAGAGATCAGGCAAAAGAGACCAACCAAAGAGCTGCAGCAGTTATTTTATTTATCAGTATATCTGGAAAAAAACCCCAAACACACTTATTTGAATTCCCTTCACTTCCTGAAGTCATAGCTCTAGAGATAAAATTTTCTTGTGGGTACCTATATAAATAATCCTCAAATAGAACAAGCAGAGAGTTTAGAACTTTCTTAGAAAGCACAAAACATGAGGCCAGGGGGCAGTGAGAGCAGAGGTTTGTGGTTGGCCATCTCTTGCTGACAATCAAGTGGTCAGTGCAAGGCTGCCGAGTTGTGACATTTCAGTCACAGGGATTGCTGCCTCTTCTCCAGGCACTTCTCAATATCATCCAACACTTGCACAGCTGCTTTTGGAATACGAGTCCCTGGCCCAAACACATTGGCAACGCCGGCTTCATACAGGAAGTCATAATCCTGTTGGAAAAGAGATTTAAGATCTATAGTTAATAGTGAAACAGACAATTGTTAATTGATTTATAACTGGCGCATGCCCTGTCCTCTATGCTGGGCCTGAGAAAGCAGTAAGTCCCAGAGAGAGGCAGCACAGCTTCAAGGAAATGGGAAAAGCATGGAAGTTAAGAGGTAGAAAAGAAATACTAAAAAATATCCATAGGAAAGAGTTTATTTCTTTAGAGTCAGACTAATGTCAATCATTGGAAAGTATTCAAAAGTCAACTGAATGTGACTCTGAATAACTTAATCTAAATTTGATCTAAGAATTTTGAAAATACTACTTTAAACAAGGGCTTGGAGCAGATGACTGCCAGTGGTCCCTTGCAATCTAGAGTTCATCTAATTTTATGACTGTCCTGAAATTTCAAAAAGACTTAGAAAGCAGTTCTGTATTCTCTTTCTTCTACATAGGATATATTATACCTTTACCAACCACAGGGTAGTAGCATCCCATTGAGAGATACTGAACAGAACACAAATTGTCTTCTAGAATACTCTGAGTTTTGTTTTTCAATTTAGAAGTCTGTCATTCTTGAATACTTACTTAACTGCCTAGAAAAGGGAGAGGTGTGGAAAAAGGGAGAATTATGTGCAAAATCAATTCAAATCATTCGAGACAGAGGATGACCCTAAAGGTGATACAGACAGGCAGTCTGTGGATGAGTTAAGGAAAATTTAAAGATGAAAGCACAGATCTGACTGCAAGGGAATCCAACAAACTGCTCAAGAGTTTAGGAGAAAGCAGAGGGAATGAGAGGCAACATCTGCCTGATGATGGGGAAGGTGAGGAGAGGCTGAACAGCGAGTGAGATGTGCAGCCTGCAGGTGATGGGACCTGCCAGGGGCCTTAGTCTCAGGCTGTGCCTCTTCCCAACTATTGCTGGAAGTCATAAAGTCTCTTAGAAGGTAAAGCCTGCACCAGTGATATGCAAATGATGGGAAACAATGGAGCATAAAAAACATCTCCCTGAGGCTCATCTTTTCACAACACAGCTGCATATTCCATGCCACACTCTAAGTTAAACCAGGGCATGGTGTAGAAAAAGTCAGATCAGGGGGACCACACCTTGCAGATCTGTGCTGGCCCTGGTGACTGTACAGAGGAGCCTTCAGTGCTCTGACATTACCGAACACGGGAACAGCTCAAACAGCACTGACAGAGATAAATCAGTCTCTTAGCTCCATGGAAATGATGCTGCCCCGTACCTGAGGGGGGATGACTCCTCCACACATGACCAGGATGTCGGGCCGGCCCAGGGCGTTGAGCTCTTTGATGAGTTCAGGCACCAGGGTTTTGTGCCCCGCGGCGAGCGTGCTCACCCCGACACAGTGCACGTCTGCATCCACGGCCTGCTGCGCCACCTCCCGAGGGGTCTGCGGGCAAACGGGGCGTGGGACACGGCGCAGCCCCAGCCCGGGGGCTGGGCACGCCTTCCAGGGAGAAGGGATGCATCGGGAACGCTCTGGGTGCCGCTCAGTCCTACCTGGAAGAGGGGACCTATGTCCACATCAAAGCCGATGTCTGCGAATCCGGTAGCGATGACTTTGGCTCCTCTGTCGTGGCCATCCTGACCCATCTTGGCAACGAGGATGCGAGGCCTGCGGCCCTCACGGTCCATGAACTTGTTAACTCTGGTTGAAAACACACTTTCTATCAGTGTAAGTCACTGAGAATCACTAGCAGTATTTCCACAAATAAAAGCACTTGCTGCAAGTGTAGCATAATTGCTACATCAAATAAAAAGATGTGCTAAGTCATGGCTTGGCTGTGCGGCCTGCACACTATGTTAATATTCATGTTATGTGATTACTAACTCACTTCTTGTATTTATCAGCCTCAAAAATGAAATATTAATTAAAAAAAACCATCACTACTCTTCTGCTTTTTAACAGATAAAATACTGAATTCTCTGAGGGTTTAATGGGCTGAATTACAACTCACTAAAACACAACTTCTAGTTTTTAAGAATAATTATCACAGATTATTTCAAAAGTACATGCACACAGACAGGTCCTGGACATCACACTGTGCATCATATTTCCACTGGGCAAAAACCTGTTCATGGAAGGATTATTGTATCTCTTATTCTGTGCACTCATTCCACTGCTCCCTTTTTTTTGGATAGTGACAGTTCATATTTCTGTTGTATTGATGCTACTGTGTAACCACAGCCTCAGACACTAACCTGTCATATTACTGCTCATTATTCAAGTACCACAAGGATCTGTCTGGACTCCGTGATCTTAGAGGTCTTTTCCAACCTAAATGATTCTGTGATTCTATGTAAGGAAGGGAGCTACATCTTGATTTTCAAGGGGTTAGTTCAGTTCTCTTCCACATAAAAGCATAATTAAAAATACTTAGATTTAAATAGTTAAAATAAAAGAACAGTGGTGACATTCTCCAGCACAACTACTTTCAAGTCAATCTAAGCATCACCACGGCAAAGCCATCAGTAATTCCCTTTCAGGAGAGCCTGAACTCTTTAACGGGTAAACCCCAACACAGCAGGGACTGATGAGCATCGATTTGTGTTACACCACCTCCCATTGCAGCAATTCAGGCTCTTTACCCCTGAGGGCAGCAGTGGAGGCAGAAGCTGAGAAAAGGCACAAACAGGCAACTGTTTTCACACATTCCAACATCTTTGGATGCTTTCTCCATCGGGATATGAGTAACACCCAAAGACTGGAGGTTGTATGTGGATATCCAGACAGATTTTAGCAACAGTTATAGCAACAGTAAGAGCGAAATTGCAGGAACAATTTATGTGTAGATCAAAATGAGGTTTTGTAGTATGAGCAGCTGGAAATATTTTAGAGATGACTATCACACAGCCTTTAAAGGAAACAACCCAATGTACAGGCATTTCAGGCAATGGTTCTCAGCTTCTTAATCCTGTGGCTGCTTAGGCTGTTTGAACAAAACCTTCAAATCATAACTTCACCTCAGTGAATTTTGTTTGCAAGCAAATACAACTTCAATTAAGTTTTGACTTTTGTCTTATTGTACTTAATCCTTGTCATTCTACCTCCCTGCTTATGAGAGTGCTTTTGCAGGTCATTGTTTTCCCCAGGGATGTCATCCAGGTTTGGGAAGTGCTTTTTTATGGCACAGTCAGTAGCATATGTACCTCCTGGATGGAATGTGAAGCTATTCCACGTTTGGCTACCCAGGAAGAGTCCTCACCTCTTGATGGCATGGAGGATTTCATCACTCTCCCCAAACTCCTGGCGATAGGCCCCGCTCACCATGCGGTCGCTGGCTTTATGCTCCCCGAACACCTTCTTCATGGCATCTGTGATCTCCCCCACGGTGCACCTGAGGCACAGACAAAAAACATTCATATTGTCAGGAAGCTGAAATGAAAACAGAACACAGACATCACTGACACTGGCGCCACCATTTGCCTTGCTGCAGGACAAATTTATTTACATTCGTTTCCCTTTCAGGGCTGCAACCCTGAACATCCGACTCACTACACTGCCACCCACTGATGGAACATGCAAAGGTATTTTTAAGAAAATACTTTATCGTTGATGTGAGAATTGATTTACAATTGGCAAGGCAATGGGGACCACTGAATGGCAAAATGTCTCAAAAAATTGAATCAGATTTTCTGAATGGGGACTTTTTTGGGGGGGCTCAGACTGAAAGATCCCACATTTGGACTCACACTAAAATACAAAACATAAATCAAGAGGGGACAAAAAAAGGAAGAACACACAGAGGAGACTGAAACCTAGCATTTTAACTGGAATTTATTTGCCTTTCTCTTGATGCTTTTATTTTAGTGTTTCTTCTTCTCCTCTACTCCTGACATAGCTCCTTTATCCACTGAGATGCAGAAGGATCTGGGAAATTTATTTTCATTCAAGTTACGAGTTTTGTTTGCTACTGACACACTGTCCATGTTTGAAATAATACTTGTGCTGTAGCACAAGTGAGAGAAGCAAACTAGGCTGTGCTGTCTTCTTGTACAAACATCAGCAATTAACAGCCTCTATCCCAAAGCAATTAAAAATTTTGTGCTGAATACAACTTGCTGCAAACTTTTTCAAAGGAAAGAAATAAAAATACTACTCTTCTAAACCACTTTAAAGAGTGCTTACAAAAGCAGACACCAAACCAGTATTAAGTATTTAACTAATTAAGATAGCACATTTCAAACCTCTGAAATTCGTATTTTCTCCTGCCAAATTATATTTGTTCTCTACAGCTCCCTGAAAGGAGGGTGGAGCCAGGTGGGGGTCAGTCTCTTCTCCCAGGTAACAAGTGACAGGACAAAAGGAAATGGCCTTAAGTTGCACCAGGGGAGGTTTAGGTTGGATATTAGGAATAGTTTCTTCACTGAAACAGCTGTCAGGCACTAGGGAGAGGCTGCCCAGGGCTGTGGTGGAGTCACCATCCCTGGAGGGATTTAAAAGATGTGTGGATGTGGCACTTGGGAACACGGGTTAGTGCTGGATTAGCAGTGCTGGGGGAATGCTTGGACACAATGATCTTAGAGGAGTTTTCCAACCTAAATGATTCTATGATTTAACTGTAAGCTACTCTGAGGCAAAATTAACTTAAGCGTTCTCTAAAGCTTTTGTATAAAATGCCCAAGAATGACTGGACAAGATGCACCTTGCTGTCCACACACCTCTACAAGGAGATGGCCAAATGAGCCGTACTCAGTCTCCCTTCTGCTGTTTGCAGTTTCTGCAGCCACAGATTCCTATGTGTACAATCTGCCACACACACCCCCAAAGCAACAGAACATGGATCTCTGCTGCATTCCCTGAATCCTTCAGTAAATCTCAGGGAGATACTTTACTTCCTGTAAATCCCAACTAATTTGCTCTTTTGGTGGCTCATACTCAGCAAACTTAGTTATAAACTTAAACTATGCAAAGGTAAAATGTCAGAAATCCAATCCTGATCAAACAGGCAAGATCTGTACAGCTCAGACATCTGAAGTGGCCTCTTATCTCTGGTATGACTTCACAGTCAGCCTGCTTTGCCTAAAGACAGCATCACGCTGGAACAAGCATTTTTAACTCATGTTATTGACACTGTCTTGGCCATATTTGTTATTTCCCCTCCCATGGCTTTCTGGAATCCTTTTTTACTCACTGTTACTCACTTGTATCATCGGGCTTTGATTTTCAGGACATCTAAATAATATTATTAATATTATTGCTTTCTGTAATTACTAACAAAGAATGAAAAGTAAACTGCAAAAGTGCATTAGGTAAGGTGACTTCCCCAAGGCTAAAAAGCAAGTTTGCAGCAGACTTAAAAACAGTGTCAATAATACTGACTCCCTTTCAGAGTGCCCAACATCACAGATTGCAGCCCAAAATTAATACACGCCATGCACAAACACTGAGGGCTTACTCCTGGCAGTGTGGTGAAGGGCTACGGTGGCATAAAACCAATCTTATTTTCTAGAGAAAACTAAGCTTAGGTAAATCTTTCTCCTTCTCTTTTGCAGAAGCAGTATCTGAGTATGCTTCAGTATTAAATAAAGCCTAGCATGTGTAGATAGAACTGTGGTGTGCTCTTCTGTTCTTACTACGTAAAAGTGTGAATGAAATTTTCGTGTTACAAATGAAAAATGAATGAGGCAGAACCCGGTGGCCGGGATGAAGTTGTTTTTGTGTACTGTACAGAAATGAAACACACTTCTTTCTTCTGTAGACACTGCTTCTGATATCGCTGTGTTTTGAAAATTGTGCCCCAAATCTCTGCAACTCTTTAAATCTAAAGTTTTTACGTAATAACAGGACTTTTCCTTTTCAACTACTCATGAATACTTTCCTGCTGTTTACCAAGAAACCTTTTTCTCTTGTAAATCTCTGCCACATATGCATCCACAATGGAATAGCTGTCTCTGGAGCCAGGAATACAGCCTCTTTTCTTAACAGATTAGGTTTTTTTCAGTCCGTATTTGTGTGACTCTCTCCCAGTGGTTCACAACCAGCTGCAGAGCCTAAATACCAATGTGGAGAAAGCCAATGACCATCATGTGCCTGTCAGAGCTGTCACCCTGTGGCTGCTCAGCCTCAGCTGCTGCTGATCCTCTGCATTTCCCCAACAAGCAGAGGCTGCAGTGTGAAATCAGGTGAGGAAACACCGCAAGGACACAGACGGGGCAGAAAAAGCAGCAGCACAAGCAGCTCTGCAGCACTTCTGCCTTCCCTTTCCATCACTGAACTGCAAGTCTGGAGAGGGACACAAAAACAGCACAGCAGGTGGGGAGAAGAGAAGGAACTTGGCATAACCTGTCCCATTTTCCTGTAACAGGGCTTCTCATGAGACGTGAGGCACAGAAGGGAGGTACTGCTCTCATTTCCTGTGACTTTAGATCTGCCTTATTTCTTGGGTTAGAATAACAATATTAACTCTTCTACTCGTGTTTGGCAGCACTGAAATCTCTGTACTAGTACATGGAATCTTTTCCATAGTTCAGCACTGACAATTCTGTGCCACTCATTTTATTCCAAGTGAATTATATTACATCATGCTCAAAATCCATCATTTTACATTTAGCAGGAAAGAGGCATCTGGCCCGCTTGTCTACTACTTGTGAAGGGTGAATGTGCTAATTCTGAAATCTTTTCCCATGTTGCCCATAACAGGAAGGCTCCCTGAACATGTTCCCAGAGCTCACAATCCTCCTTCAAACACTCTGTATCAGATGCCACGACAGTTTCTTTGTGTGGTCACATTCCATACATAACTTTGGGGCAGAACTAACTTTGTGTTTGCAACTTACAAAGTGGATCTGCAGTCCATTAATGCTTTTGCAATTAATAAAAGCGAGGTCACCAAGGAGAGAAACTAGGAGCTAACTGATCAATTTTAGTGTAGAAGATATGAAGCCCTTGTAAATCCAACACTGCCCTCCTGTGATCTTCCCAGTTCAAAGACAAATGTAGACATACTGCTGGAGATTCCTGACAGGCTGTGGTTAAATGTATTTAAAATACAGTTATTGAGTGTTCTAGGAATGGAAATGGAGGAATTTGAGACGTGACAGTAAAAACAGGGCAGCACCCCAATAAGGAGTGAATTTGGTTTGCTCATATTTGGGGCATTTAGTCAATTAAGAAACAGACAGACAGGATCTATTCTAGAGACTGATGCTGACCGTGGAACATGAAAGAAAACAGCCTCAAAAGCACCTTGGGTGAAAAAAGTAACTGTTCCACTGGACTCTAAGGATGCCTCACTCTACTCAAGAACATTTCGTACAACTTTGCCTGACTAAGCACACCGATTTCTCCTTCAGCCAAAAAAGGTTTTCACACCAATCTGTGGTGCAAGGAATGATGAAGCAACAGAGCATGATAAGACTGTGAATATCCATTTTCACATCTCAGACACTTCTTAAGCTCCTTCACCCGTGAAACAGCTGAGTGACAGAGAAACCCAGTTATATCATGGAACTGGTAAGAATATGAATTGTGAACAGCAGAATGCGTATGCCTCATCTCATATAAGATTCTTTACATCCATAGTGTTCCCTGTGAGAAATCAAAGCATTGCCTTAAGAAGCTGTAAAATGTGATAATAGTGTATCTTACAATGTGAAACTGCAGCCATTATTTATTTCCACCTCTAAAGAAAACCCCAAAACTCCAATCTTGCTGACACCATACCCAAGGAAAGTCAAAAGGTCGAAATGAACCATCAATTTTTAAACAAGAATGGGCTGTTCATCCCTGCTCCCAGTACCTGGCACGTGCTGCTTCCACTGCCAGAGCAAGTAAGTTGCCTTCCCCAGTGGCAGCACACTGTGTGAGAGCAGCCAGGCACTGCTGGGCTGCTGCTTGGTCTCTGCTGGCCTTCACCTAAGGTGCAGGAAAAAGACATTCAGTTCAAACAAACCACGAAGTGAAATGGGAAGTCGAGTGCAGAAGACAGTCTAATTTCAAATATTAATTCTGGATGTATGCAATTGCCAATATCCACTTCCTCCTTCAATGAGATTAGAAGTCAAAAGGCATCTCGGACCTTAAAGTGTGTACAAGTCCATAACATAACCCTAAACGAATTTTTCCTACGTTTTCACTGATTATTAAAGTGGATGCTGATTTCTGGTTCTGTAACTCTCAGAAGCACTTGACAAGAAGCACCCAAGAGTGAGTGATTAGGCAGTCCTACAGGCTTTTAGACCAAAACAGTGCATAGCTGGTTTCTATCTATTTTCAGAACATGTAAAGCTCTCATTTATTAAAGGTTGGACATACAGATATATATTCAAGTTTCTCCACTAATGACCAGAGTGGACTCTCAGAAACTGGAAGGTCAAACTTTTGGCAAGCTGCCTTTACTCAATTTCTGTCTGCAATACAAGAAGTTTCATTTTTAAGAAGGTTGTTCCCACCTTGTTGATCTTCTCGATCTGCTTGGCACGGACTGCAGAGTTATCAATGGCCAGAACTTCCACTGTCTCCTCTTTCTCTAGCTGGTGCTTGTTCACTCCAACAATTACTTCAGACCCTATTTCCAGAGGAAACACCAGAAACTCAGAACACATTTGCAAACTACTGTGAAAAGACACAACATTAACAGGACGAGAAAATTTTTGAGCATTATAATGCATTGCTTTGCCTTATAACCATATACATTTCAAATATGTAATATTTGCTCTTGTAGAAAGGATTTAAGTCTGTATTCTCCAGATTTTATGATGAGAGATGACTAGATGCATGAACATTCAATTCAGTGAATACTGCACCAGAAAAAAAAATAAAATAGAACAATATTTATTTTGTAAACTGATTTAGTAATGAGTCCCTAGAATACATTGGCTATTTTTCTCTTTTTAAGCTTACATAAGTGAATCTGACAGAACCAAGCAAAAGTTCTGGTCTCCTGCACTGCTCTGCATTTACTTTTCTGATCTAGCAAATAAATAAGAAAGTGAAATTCCTATCTAAAAGTACTCCATGTGCATAAAAATTAATTTATCATGTTGAAAAATTATATTTTAGGTTTCAGTCAGTATGGACTTATCAACTATTTTTATTTGGAGTGCCTGATAACATTAATACACTCTTTGAAGCAACTTGAAGTAATTTATCTTGGGAGAGAAAACACAGAACTTTACTGATTATTCTTTATTGGTCTTAATTAAGACCTGCTTCAAATTTATTCTCCATACAAAGAAGTCCATATAACTATTTTCATGTCTGAGTTATCCCTAGTTTCTGTTCCTGAATTACTACTGGAATGCACATTACAAAAAGTGGAGTAGGGTTTTAAGCACACATGTATAAATATCTCCACAAATACTCTATGAGTACTTATACATATATATAGCAAACAAGGAGCTGTATCATCCTCTGATGTGAACTGACCGTTCAGGAAAAACGGGCAGCTCTCCAGAAAACCCAGGAATTTGGCCAGCTACTGTGAGTGTCGCCATCTGGTGGCATTTCTGCTTCTAAACTCAGGAATCACAGCTTAAAGCTCCTATCAGAAATCATCTGATTCACTATGGAAGGCTCCAAACACTCCTTTAGAATGCTATTTCTACAGCTTTATCTAATCTCATCTCAAACATGTCAAGCAAGACTTTTCACACTGGTGCTGTATTTTGTACATGCTGTCTCTTTCCAGAGCTCTCACTGACACAAAACCATCACCATTTATTTTATCACTCACAATCTGCTACTCCTAAACGAAGAAATAAAAAACCACAATGAGCATGTGTGTAAAAAACCCTTATACTGAAGTATTCCATTGGCAATTTTCCCTTCTTTCGTCCCCCTGCTCCTACCAGAGTCAATCCTGGCTTGTCTCCGGGCTGCACACTCTTCAATTCGAAGTTTGGGGATCCCCTCAGCAACAGCTTTGGCCATTCCACCCATTTCTTCTATCTCCTCAATAAGCTGAGAAATGAAGAGGATTGAGAAAGTGAGTAGTAGCAAGGTTTAAAAATTGAGCTTTGTACCTGTGCTACCACTCAAATTTTTATTAAACCATTTCTATACAGTTTTGTGCTCTAAACTGTGTTTTGTAAAGTTTATTTACAAAGACATCACTGAAGCAGAAGTGTAAAATAATTCCTTGATTAGAAGTTACCAATTTATCAAACAGTCCCTTAGAAGACATTTCTCGAAACTCCTATCTCTAAAACTTTCCCAGAGAAGGTTTTGCAAACTGACCTTTAAAGCAGCTTCATAGACATCGTTGGTGAGGCACTCCATGAGGTAAGATCCCCCCCAGGGATCCGCCACCTTGGGAATCCCTGATTCCTCCTGGATTATGATCTGTGTGTTCCGGGCAATGCGAGCACTCTTCACTGTGGGCAGCCCCAAGGCTTCATCAAAGGAATTTGTGTGCAAAGACTGCGTCCCTCCAAACACTGCGGCCATGGCTTCGATGGTGGTGCGGATGACGTTGTTGAAGGGGTCCTGGAAGGAAAAGGGGTGCTCTGAAGCTCAGGGGCTCTGCCACGGATGAGGCAGGTTTGTCATTATTGCAAAGAAACAAATGCAAAATTCCCCACTGAAACATGTAATCAGAACAAAAGCTGAAAAAAACCCAGGCATCCAATCAAACTGATTTATCATTTGTTGGTATCTTAACAAAGACATTAATCCATAAAGAAAGCCAAAATGATCACTGTGCGAGTAAACTGGTCACAATGACAAATCAAAGCCTAATTTAAATTTAGTGGTGTTTCAAAGAACTTAGTGAATCCAAATCAGAGAGGATGGAACAGTAGGCCTGATGTCTTCCATCCTCCAAATCCAGAATTCTTGGAGCAGTGAACAGCACGTGTCAGACAAATTACTAGTCAAGATGTGTTTTGGAACTAAATGTGCTTAAATATTTTAATTAATGACAGCATCACATAAGGTAATTATAGAAAACTGTGATTTGGATAGGTGAGAACGTAAAACATCTGTGAGCAGACACATATCTAAAGGCATGATAAGGGAAAATAATAATTGTCCTCTGGAACCTATAAGGAGAAAATAGTGCACACTGAGGAGCATCATGAAGATAAAGCACAATATTTAGACAAAATGAAAGAGTTATGATCTAGTCAGAAATATTTTTATAATGGATACTGGAAGACAGTTGAATATAGTTTTGGTAATAATAACATTTTTGCACTCCCACGATACTTTTAATTGGAGGACCCATATAGGCCACTGTTCAGAAAATTCCATTGCTTTAGTTTTACTGTATTCTTGTAACGTAAGTAAACATTACATTTACTTCAGAAAAAAAACAAAAAACCCCCAAAGCACAGAAGTCAACAATGGTTGCAATCACGACCTAAAAGTAACTCCTATTGCATGACTTTGATTGAGAAAAAGGCCTTGGGATCAGAGCTAGAACCCAGCTCTGACCTCACCTGGCAAACTGTATGCACTCTAACGATTTGTTTCCTTGCTGTGATGTAACTCAGCAGGAAGAGCAGAGACTGAACCCAGTTTCAAAAGAGCAGATGAGCTGTAACCATTACTCCCCTCTTCAGCACTGAGCATCAGGGGCATGAATGACTCCCTTGGCTGCTCAAATGAATTCTTAATTCTTAATTATTAATGAATTACAGTGATCCTGAAAAAAAAGTGCCTCAAGTGCCTTTACTTCTTCACTCAGCTGCATTTCGAAAGGATAACTCACAGGACAAATCCAAGAGAGAGCTTCACCCTCTGAGTCCTGAATTGACATAAAGGTGTATCCAGTGCCAGTGTGTGCATTTATCAGACTGAGAGGACAGCTGCTGCACCTTTGTGAGTAACACCAGCAGCCCCCTTTAAAACACACACCACAAGAACACCTTTAAGCGAGGAAGTTGATGAGAGTCCAATTTCTAACCTGCTCAGTGAGTGACCACCCCGAAGTCTGACAATGAGCTCTCAGCAGAAGAGATTTGGGATCCTTGGGCTTAAACATTTTCTCAATCAAGTGAGCCCACAGCCGCCTCCCAGCTCTCAGCTTTGCTATTTCCATATAGAAGTTCATGCCAATTCCCCAGAAGAAAGAGAGCCTGTAATAAGAGCACATAAACAGAATATAACATTGAATCATTCTAATAACTCTGGATCAGTAATGGAGAAGCCCTACAGCAAGTTCTCTGACTAATGTACTTTCACAGATGATGAGAATGTTCCTATTTGCTTGTATGAGTAAAAATAATGAATTTGATATTAAACTCTAGAGAGGTTTTACCAAAAGCAATTTTTATACTTGGATATTTCTTGAGCTCACCTTGGAGCAAATTCATCAATAGTGAGTCCAGCTTTAAGTCCAGTTCTGCAGTACTCCAAGCCATCTGCTATGGTATAAGCTAATTCCAGGATGGTGTCAGCTCCTGCCTCTTGCATGTGGTACCCACTGATGGAAATGGAATTAAATTTTGGCATAAACTGGGAAAAAAAAAAAAAGTATACAACAGGGGATAACAGCAGAAGGGGGGATCAAATACTGGTTCTATCAACATTCACACAAAATCACAGAATGGTTTGGGATGGAAGGGAGTTAAGGTCATCTAGTTTCAACACCTCCTGCCATGGGCAGGGACACCTTCCACTAGCCCAGGTTGCTCCAAGCCCTGTCCAACCTGGCCTTGGACATTTCCAGGGATGGGGCAGCCACAGCTTCTCTGGGCACCCTGTGCCAGGGCCTCACCACCCTTACAGTGAAGAATCTCCTCCTCACATCTAAACTAAAGCTCTCCTCTTTTAGTTTAAAAAGGTTCCCCCTTGCCCTGTCACTATCTGCCACTGTAAAAAGTTGCTCTCAATCTATTTTATAAACCCTCCTGAGGTACATCTTGAAAGGCTGCAATGAGGTCCCCCTGGAGCCTTCTCCAGGCTGAACACCCCCAGCTCTCTCAGCTTGTCTCCAGGGAAGAGGTGCTCCAGCCCATTCTTTGAATTCCTTGTTGACTGAAATACAACCCATCTCTACAAAGTGGTGTTTGCAGATCTGGTCTGACTTAAACTTCAAATTTATATTATAAGTGATAGTGGATCTTAACTTCTCCTGCTGGCCCTTTCCATGACCACATTACTGTCCACTATGACAGGTCTTCCCATCTTTTCTTTGTTCTCTCTCATAAACAGTTAACTCAACTTAATAGTAGAAGTAATACATTTAAACAATGAATACCTTTGAGGTGTACTGGAAGATGTCAGCAATGATCCGCATGGATGGTTCTGGGGGGAAAATGTAGGTATTTCTGACCATGAACTCCTTCAGGATGTCATTTTGGATTGTCCCTGTCAGCTTGGCCTGAGGCACTCCCTGCTCTTCCCCAGTCACAATGAATGCAGCCAGCACAGGAATGACTGCCCCATTCATTGTCATGGAAACGGACATTTTCTCCAAAGGAATTCCATCAAAAAGGATTTTGGTGTCTTCCACTGTGTCGATGGCAACTCCAGCCATTCCAACATCTCCTCGAACTCGGGGATTGTCTGAATCATAACCACGGTGGGTGGCTAAATCAAAAGCAACAGATAATCCCTGCTGGCCAGCTACATGAAAAAGAAAGAAAAAAGCCCGAAAAACAACAAAGAGATAGTCAGAAGTGTTGAACAGACTTGCATGAGGACTGAATCAAAATTTATTAACTTTATTTTACATGATTCAGGCTTGGATGGCAAATGAAATTTTGATGTTAAATAGTGTTCCCTCCCCAAACCTGTCCAAGGTCTAGTAGTCTTAAATTTTACATGAAAAACCTAATGAAGAAAAAAAAAGTAGTCCTTATTGCACTTAAAAAATTGCGGAATTGCTGAATAACAGCTCACCCACAAGTTATAAATATGCATAGACAGGCAGTATAAAAGCTTATACACAGAAACTCAGCTTAGCTTAGCTGGGAACAGAAGTGTCATAAACTGTGTCACGTTACCTTCTCTTTATCACAAACTAAACACAGACTGCTCCCTGGCTCTACTGACACACGTTGTTATTTGTAAATCTGCATAAGAGAAAATTATTCATATAAAGCAGGGAACAGAACAGCCAGAGCTCTTGTTGCTGCAGCCTGAAAGCAGAACCCAAAACTGTGCCGACCGCAGGCATTCACCCTCTCACCAGTGACTGGGCTGTGCTACCAGCTAACCCAAGTTACACTTCTGCTTCAGCTCCGTGATCTCAGCTGCTTGAACCCTGGGATGGAGCCAAATTATGTCTATGTGCTAAGGTGCAATAGCTAAAACCAGCAGTTAACACATTCGTTATCCATAGCAAAAGGAAGCAAAGGCACTTCCAGAAATGATGTGATTTCCCAGTAACAAAGAAATACAGTGTCACTGGGAAGATCTTATGAGAAACCCAAACTACGAAGGCAGAATACACGGCACTTGCCATGTTAGTGACTGAATTAATGTTGCTCATTGCTCCACAAGGCAGTGTTGTTGCCCAGACCAGCTGCCCTACCTTTGATGTTGTCCTTGTAGAACTTGTTGCTCTCTTCCACTGTACTGAACCCAGCGTACTGGCGGATGGTCCACGGCCGGTACGTGTACATGGTGGGGTAGGGCCCTCGAGTGAAAGGCTTCACCCCTGGCAGCTCCTCAGGGAAGTCCTCCGTGTCCCGTTTGGAGTATAAAGGCTTGATGTCGATCCCCTCTGGGGTGTGCCAAATTAAATCCTTGGGATTCTTGCCTTTCAGCTGCTTCTGAGCCAGGGCAGCCCACTCAGGGTGCAGCGGCTGCCTGTGCAGGGAGCGCCAGGCCAGGAGTGCGCAGCGGCACGGCCGCAGCCGCAGGACAGCATCCCCGGCCCTCAGCATGGCTCTCATCACCGTGTGGGGCAAGCTGGACAAAATAAAAATACCTATTTTGCATTATCATATGCATCTGACATAGGAGAAGTGAGGACAGGGAGGTCAAGCAGCTCGCTAAAGCCAAAACAGCCCCTCAGGAGAAAAACAAAGCGTGTTTATTCACGCACTGATTTGACACACAGCTGTTCCTCTTACTTTTCAACCAGACAGCACATAAAACAGAGTTCAGGAAAAATCCGACATTTTCCTTTAGCCAAGGAAAATATACCCACAACTTATCTAAGTCCATATCTGAGATGTGTCACTTATTTCAGTCCCTCAGCATCACCGTCATTAATCAGTCACTGAAAAGCCAGTGTGAGGCATGAAGATGGGATGCCCAGCTACCCTCTCACCTTCACATCCCTCTCATCTAGGAATTCCTTAATGTCAAAGAGTGATGTTTTTCTAGGGATGGGGCAGCTACAGCTTCTCTGGGCAACCCGTGCCAGTGCCTGACCACCCTCCCAGGGAAGAATTTCTTCCCAGTATCCAACATCAAGGAGGCACTCTGCAGGAAGTGGGCTGTCAAGAGAATTGCTGATAAAATCATACACTTGGGAAAAGATGGCTTGGGCTGGATGGAAACCAGAGATAGGCAGAAAAAGAAAGGAGAAAAAAAAAAGGTGGTATGTGAGAACACAGGGATAATACAAGCCGCAGAGCTTGTCCCATCGTGCATGAGACTGATATGGGGGTAACTTGAACCTTCCCTGTGAGGGTGGTGAGGCCCTGGCACAGGTTGCCCAGAGAAGCTGTGGCTGCCCCATCCCTGGAAGTGTCCAAGGCCAGGCTGAATGAGGCTTGGAGCAAGCTGGGATAGTGGAAGATGTCCCTGTCCATATCAGGGTTGGAATGAGATGATCCTTTCCAATCCAAACCACTCTGTGAATTCAGTAACACGTAAAAGCTGTAAGCTCCTTTGCTTCTGCTCTCCATACCCTATCCTTGTACTTCCTTACAAAAACAAAACCTTTACAACTTGGCTCCAAGGGTCAGTCGCCTCCTCACTGCCTCATCTCTTTCACAACTCCCAAGAAACACACACTTCCCTGACATCTTTATGAGAAAACCTGCACAAAACTGGAAAGCATCTGTATCACTTCAGCAACACCCTCCAAACACATGCTTTAATAATATATATGCTAAATGTGGGATGCCTATAACCCGATGAGCGCAAAGGAGCATGTGAGGAGCGCTCATTCCCTGCGGGGATGTGATGCTGCAGCCAGGATGGAAGGCAACCTGTGCCCGCGCCGCTGCATGGCTCACAGGATGGGTCAAGCTGGAAGGGACCA
>WEIT01021605.1:0-11044 GCA_013389985.1 Dryoscopus gambensis
CCCGGCTCGCCCCAGGTTCCCCGGCCCGGCGTCCCTCACCCGCCACAGCAAAGGCCCGGCGTCACCCGGAGCACTTAAAGGGCGCCGTGCGGGCACCGGGAGCTGCGGGCTCCTGAGCCCGCACCAACATGCTGCTTGCTGTTTGTTCTTTTTATTTGAGAAACGTGATTCGCGACTGTAGCGCTGACGCTTCAAACACTATACGAGTAAGGTGATGGTTTGTTTGGTTGGTTTTTTAATTATTTTTTTATACAGGAAAAGTTATGCTTGGTAAGTGCATAGCGTGCAGTGCTGGGCTGAGGGCTCCACTTAGTGCCCAGCGGGAAGGCTGCGGCGCCAGCCGTGTTCTTCCCTCAGGCAGCGGGCGCTGTCGTGGAGACTGCCCTCCGAGTCCGCGCAGCGGGACGCGGGTCACGGGGTTCAAATGTTTCAATTAAAAAAAAACCAAAAAAACAACACCAAAAAACCCCGAATGTTTGCTTTGAACAAAGAGCGTGTTGAAGCCGGGGAGAAGACTGAGAAATCGCGGGCTTGTGTGGCCAAAAAAAAAAAAAAGCTTTCCTCTCCTGGATGAGCATAAAACTGGGTGATGTTTGTAACACACTTGGGTGGGTAGGTAGGTATTTTCCTCCACCTGGCCCAACGATCGTCCGTCTTTCCACCTTTTCTTTTGCCGCACGTCAATAACTAGTCTCACGACTACTGTAAGGAGATCCATAATATACCAGTTTCCCGGCATCCATTTAAAGTTTATGCTTGCAGGAATAATAGAGAGCAAACAGATTAATTTTATATTCTGACGAGAATTCTGAGAGAAGAAAAAACACCTGTTAATTCTGACGAGAGAAGAAAAAGCACCTGTTAATTGTGATAAGCTGAAAAACGGAATAAACTCTAATGTTCGCTTCTAGAAATTTGATTTCAATTCCACTTCGAGATAAGGCAAATCAGACTCCTTATAGAGTAATTTCAAAGGATTGAGTCACTTAAGCTGATTCTATAATTCCAGTGTAGCCCGTTCATCACTGGCAGGATTTCCTTTAGGTGCTTTAGGCTTTGGACACTGATTCAGCAGCAGTGTGAGTTCTTTGCGCATAGTGTATGTAGAAGATCATTCAAGAAGTAATTTATGTAGTGCTATATTGGTAAAACTATTTGGGTTTAGATAACAATGTAATTTTTTTGAATTGGCAAAGGTTTTGCATCACAGTACTAAAAGCTTGAGAAGTAGCTTTGGAGGGAGTTTTTTGGGTGTTTTTTTGGGTTTGTTTTTTTTGTTTTGTTTTTTTTTGTTGTTTTTTTTTGTTCCAGGAGACTTTCACCACTATGCATTTTTCATCTCCTTTTCAAGTTGCAGCAAATACATGTATTAATAAATCTTATTTTTGATGTTGCCCAGCTTGCCAGAATGCCTAAGTAGTCTGTTTATTCTTTCTTTCAGGTACTTAATGTGTAAGAGTATTAAATAAGTGAATTTTCTTTGAAAATTCTGCATCATTAGCATGAGACATGAACACTGCACTTCCATGGTGCCCAATGCCATCTGTGACAGGTGTACCAGCAGTAACTGTGGCTTCCAGCTTCCTTGTGCTGTTTCTGGTGCTTGCTGGGTGCCTCTGCTGAGAGCTCTTTCCTGTTCCAGACTGCCAGAGAGCTTGCACAGCAAAGCGAATACTACTTCTAGCTTGGTTCGCTGAAACATCCAGAAAGAAAGAAGTAGAAGCAGCAGTTAGGTCAGCTTGAGGGTGCTGTGAAGTTGCCATCTCAGATTTCAGTTCAAATGCCCTTTAGCTGGGTATGCAGCCAAACAATAGCAGAATACCAGGTGGGTGAAAAACTGCTCACTGCATGTTCATCTTCCTGCCAGATTTTGTAGAGCCAGTTTAATTTGAACTGAAAAGTATTGGAATTTCTTGTGCAAGAGGAGGTGCAGCAGAAGAGATGGGGCAAACCCTGGTAGTAGTGACACTGGTCTCAAAGCTTTCTATAGTTAGGCAGGGCTACTTAAAGTAGTCTAGACTAGGTCTAGATTTAAATTTTTAAAACTTGTTGGAATAATTACATCATTTTTTGCCCCTCAATGAATGGTCCATTTGTGCTATTGAAATTCCTTGTCTCGTGCTGTATCTGTAGGAAGCTGCTGGCATATTATGATTTCTTAAAGTGTAATAAAGTTGACTAAAATAAATATTTCTGTTTAAATCTTTTAGGCAGCACATGTGGAGACCCCATGTTCAAGCACCACGGAGGGCAGCGCCTATTCAGCAACAGTCAGTCAGGGCTATGTTTTACCAGAAGGAAAAATCATGCCAAACACAGTCTTTGTTGGTGGAATTGACATAAGGGTATTTATGTACTTATAATTGTTTTAAATGGATATAGGGTACTTCAGTGGAAAAGAAATGGGAATTTTAACTCCTGTTTTGGTGTGGATTTTTTTACTTGTTTCTGGTGGTGGTGGTTTGTTTTGTTTGGTTTTTTTCCCCCTCGTGTGCATTTGCTAATCTTGAAGGTATTGAAATGTCATGAGAGAATTCTGGAATACGTCTTCCAAAACAAACCTTTAGTTCTTATGGTAGTGCAAAACGGGTTTAAAAAATGGTACTGTCTGTTTTAAATCAGTTCTAAGCATTTGAATGTGGTTAAAGATGTTTGAGACCATGTTTTCTTTTAGATGAATGAAGCAGAAATTCGGAGTGTCTTTGAACAATATGGTACTGTGAAGGAGGTCAAAGTCATCACTGACAGAACTGGTGTTTCGAAGGGGTGAGTAGAATATGAGTAGTTGTTTTAAGTTGCTGCTTATGTAGACCATTCTGTAGTAGGTGATATGAGCAGATACTTAGCAACACACTTGACATGCTTAAGCCTTAATACTAGCTATAGTTTTCTGTTGTGGTGAGTTAACACTGTGAAACCAGTAAATCTGTACTGCCCCTAACTAAATCTTTATAATCCTAGGAAGAACAGTCTGAATTTTCTGACTTCAGTCTCTCTCTTCAGGGAAAATAAGCTCATTGCCACTTCACCACTGGAAACAAAGCTTAACTTGTGTGATGCTTACACAGCCAATTCTTTTGTAGGACTCTTCTGATGGCTAGAGTAGTTAAAAATCTGGAGACAGTTCAGGATGAGTAAGAGAATTAAGATGGTTTATTCAGGTATGTGAGCAAAGTTGAAATAAGGGAAACTCCCTTTACATATATAGAAAAGTTCTGGATTACTGTGGTGAAACCCATAAATAAGAAGATAAAGGACATTTCCCTGCTGAGATCTGGGGAAGCCATCCCAGTTTTGAGGTTATCCCTCCTTTTGAGAAGAAGACTCCATCCTCTTGAGGTTCCTTCCAGCCCAATTTTTCTAAGGTTCTATGCATAGATCCTAAAATGTCACTTTTTTTTCTTCAGCATATATAGCAATGGAAGAGCTGGCAAAAACATTCATTTTCTCATATCCTTTGCTAGTCCTCAAAGTGAACCCTGTTGTGTAGATAGCCAGTGTATGTTACAAGTATTGATAATGAATTGACCTATTCCATTAATGGGACACAATTGTAACTACAGTGCTCTGAAATTATCTTAATTGTATAGACCAGATAAATTAGGGGAGGCAGTGAAATAAATGGAAAAACTTCTTCAAGAATGCTTCCCTCACTGGTGTTACTCTTCTTATTAATGCCTGTTTTCATCCAGACCTCGGTAGTAAATACAAAATTTGATAAGTCAGATCTTACTTAGAAAGTTAAAAGATTAAGTAAGATTAAATTGCTAATCCCAACAGCAGTACTTGTTTTGAGTAGTTATAATGGAAAAATAGCCTTTATTTCTATTTCATATTATTCTAAAATACTTTCTTTCAGCTGGTCCAGTGGTAGATACTGCTAGTTAGCAGTAAATAAATTTTTAGGCTGAATCATAAACTAATGTCCTAGTTGATAAATTCGGTGTGCCATATAGTGTACCTGGCATGTTGTTAACTGGTCTTATTCAAAAGAATTTGGCAAACAATCAAATGAAAGTGATTACTGAATAGTCTGTTCTTCCTTTTTAGGTATGGATTTGTGTCTTTCCTTGACAATGTGGATGTTCAAAAGATAGTTGAGGTAAGCTCTTTGTCTAAATTATTCAAAGAAGTTGATGTATGAAGGTTAGAGACAAGTGTGGGAAAGCCAAGTTACCTACTGTGTAGAGTAAGTTAGGACGCACAAAGTCTAGGGCTGCCCAAAAAGTAAACCTGCTAACATGTATACTGGTGGTAAAATCTTTGTGTATTTGCTTTAAGTTAGAAACAAAATTAGTTTTCAGTAATTAGGTGTTAGCCTGGTGTTACTGAACATCTCATGTCATTTTGTTTCTGATTTGCTCTCATTTATTTATGTGCTTGAAAGCCTTTTGTGTTTGGCCGCTTGCTTTTTGTAATGGATGGTTGTCATAGAACCCTTGTGCTTATGGCAGAAATGAAGCCATTTAGTTCTTGACGTGTCTTGGTTTAAGGTAATTCAAGTGGGACACTCTAAAATGAGTAATTTCCCCTTTAGGTTAACCCATCCCTTTGCATGGATAAGGAGAAACAAATATGGGTAGATATAAGTGAAAAAATAACAGTTTACTAACAACAGTAATAGTCACCAGTTACAAAGTTGCTGAAATTGCTTGGACTCCCAGGGAACAAAGAGAAACTTAAAATGGTGGAGTGACACCTCCCCCAAAATGGTGGCCTCCACCGCTGACCAACTGTGTGTCTCCAAAGATAAAGGGAAAATGGTGACAGCCCTCCCCGCTTCTTATCTCTCCATCAACAAATGCAGCTGGCACAGTCCAGCAGCTGGTACTTGCCGTCCTCTCGGCAACAGACAGCCAAGCAAGGCAGCTGGGCTGGGGCAGCTCTGCCTTCACTTCTGCAGGGCTGCTCCATTGTGGCTCTAGACAGGCAGTTGCAGGATTCACCTTGAGCCAGTCCAAGATGCAAGAGAGAAACAAAAGAGAGGGGTAAAAAAACCCAGAGCAGGGCCTCTGCCGGGAGCAAAGACCATGAAGCAAGAGAGCGCCTCCCTGTTTGCTCTGACCTTTTAAAAGGCTGGGGCACTTGCCTTGCTCTGCCCCATGGTTCTGTATTCTGACTCCAGTGTCTTTAGAGACAGTAACAATTTTGGGCACAGATAGATGAAATACAATAACATTTTGGGTTAGCCAGGGCATAGGAATAACAGTATCCTGGAAGACAGTATTAGTTGTTTACTTCTGTCTCAGTAGTTGAAATACATTTCTCTTGCAGTATTTCTGCATTTGGATGCCATCTGGAGTGCAAGTATTTTTTAAGCCTCCTAGGCTGTGCTGCAACTGTTTCCATGTCATCATATGGTCTTCCTGTAGCTAACAGAGGAGATGAACTTTTATAGCTCTTCTGATCTTGGGAGTTTGGTATCAGAGAAATTTTAAATCTTAGTGCTTATAAAGAGATCAGTTACTTGATTCTGATAGACTTGAGCAGGTCACAAGCCACTCACAAAGCTTTTTATTTTCCCTCTTTCTCCCCAAACTGAATACAGTAACTGTGAAAATAACATGTATTGAAATATTTGCCTCTTTGAAGTCTTTGCTTCAGAAAATTCCTGTGTCTCTGGAGGATAAGCAGTCTCTCATCTGCTTCTGAAGCTCTTAGATAGGGAAGTAGATCAGAAAGACAATGTCGGATAGATGTGCCAGGCACAAATGTAGTGTTCTGTGATGCGCAGATGCGCTTACTGGCCATCCAGCTCCATAAGTGGGAAGAGAACATGTTTAAATAAAGTGGAGAGTGGTGAAACCCCAGCAGGAGATCCTTGATTCTCACAAAAAAAAATTTAAAAGCTTGCTGTTCTTTAGTGGTATGATGACAAAAATATATAGTGACTGCTGTACTGAGCAACAGACTTCGTCTGAGAACACTTTTTTCTTTTTACTAGGGATTACATTTATTATGCTATGTCAGTGTGGATTGCTTGCTCTGAGGTAACAATTTCTGTGGAGACCTCTTGAGTAGCATTGACATTTGAGCCATGTACATTGCTGATTTTCTGTGTGTATTTCTTCAAAACTGGAGCCTGCAGTGTTCCTCTCTTAATATAGTACTCACTGATGTGACTTCGTATACCAGAGGTCTTGGAAGACCCAGAGGCATATAGTTGATTTTCTTTTCAGCGTTCATTTCAGGTCTGCAGGCAGTACAAATTACTGCCATGTCAGGAAGAAGCAGGTTCAGATAGAAATCATTCTACAAAACCTGTTGGCTTTTGGAGGGGATGGAAGAAA
Organism: Dryoscopus gambensis; assembly: GCA_013389985.1. NCBI lineage: Eukaryota > Metazoa > Chordata > Aves > Passeriformes > Malaconotidae > Dryoscopus > Dryoscopus gambensis. The sequence goes on from WEIT01021605.1 coordinate 6,291, forward strand.
GGAAGAAATTAACATTGGTGTTGCAGAGCTCAGATTGTAAGCAAAGGTTACCTCACCTAAATCACTTCAGGCCTTATCTGCACTGAGTGGTCACAGTGTTTTCTGTAGATGAATTAGATAGAGCCTCTCTTTGGCTAAAATTACTCTTGGTGTCTGTGTTCATCTGCCTGGCTTTGTAGCCTTGTTGAGGCTGACAGTATTTTTCCTGTGCTTTAGGTCTGTAACTGCACTGTGGTCCAGTGTGAATCTGTTTGCAGTTCAACAGAAAGCTGGCTTCTGGTTTGGGGAGGGGCCTGTCTCCTCGGAGTTCTCATTGCTGGGGTGGAAAAAGTGGTTGCATGATTTTGGGCACAACAGGATTGCAGGATTAATTAAGAAGTGCCCAAAATCAACCAACCAGAAGACACCTTCCCCTGAAAAAATAAAAATCAAAAAACATCCACCTGTCAAACTAGTCTGGGTATTGCACCTTTTTTTGCCCCCATATATCTCTTGAATTGTCTTCTCATACTGATAGAAATTAGAATAAACAAGATACTTTTATATCACTGTATTTCTGCTTATTTTTGCAGGCAACAATAAAGTTGCTGTTGTCTGCTCAAAGCACTTCCTTTAGCAGAAATGGGAGAAAATTGCAAAACCACGTGTTTTCTTCTGAAGCAGGCACTTCTGTAGAGTTGCACATGATAGAGAATCTAGACAGACTGCCTGCATCCAATACTGATTTTAATGTTTGGTACTAAAATTGTGGTAATAGGGCTAAACCAAAAATCTTTCACTAGAAACCTAAGACTGTGGTCATTGTCCTTTACTACTCTCACTGAGACAAAGATAGTTAAATGCCGTGTGTCTGAAACCGCAGGGTGGACCGTCTCTGATACATAGTTGCAAACTCCTAGTAGTATATGTTGCTGTTAGGGCAAGTGATACATAACTTTAGAGGGTTGGTGGGTGGGCAGATGGCTGAGCAAAGGGTGCTGCAGGAATCAGAGGTAAAAGGCATACGGTGTTGAGAGAGAAGACTGGAGGCTGTTGAGCCTTTATGGGAGTTGATGTACTGTGGTGTAGAAGCAGAGTCCAGTGTCTTTAAAATCCCACAAACCACTCACCTTGCTGATTCCCAGCTTACAGAGAATAACCTGTCTTTCAGTCACAAATCAACTTCCATGGTAAAAAGCTGAAACTGGGGCCAGCCATCAGAAAACAACAAAACTTAAGTAAGTATATCTGAATAAATTTGTTCCTATTGCAGGTATTATAACAATTTTTTTTCTTAATTATACATCAGTATCCTTGCAAATACTTTTTATCTCATGCAATATGTATATTTTAGTTATATCCTGGTTCTGACTTCTATGACCTCACTTGTATGATGTTTTTTTTAATAAGCAGACTCAGGTTGGTAGCACAATACAATATAGTTAATAGTGAGTTAAACTTAGAAGTCAAAACTTTTAAAGTTTTTTTCAGCTTGAATTCAGATTCCTATTGAAATACATGTAGTAGTGTCTTAATACTATTTTTTATCTGCTTCAAACCAAGATTCCTGCGTGCATCCCAGACAATTAGTTCTTGGTCCTCCCCCACCACAGTTTCAGAGTGTGTGGGGTAATCAGAGTATGGAGACGTACGTGCAGCCTCCAGCTGTAATGAACCCTGTAACACCCTATGTTCAGGTAAGACTGCACATGACACTGATTTTGAATCATAATTAAAGATTTTTGAAGGTGCAAACATGTACAACTTTTTGAGTATTGAGATTGTGTTGAAATGGAATCTGATCTTACCTGCCAGTTCTCATATTACCTTCCCCAGTAAGAAGCACCCAACTTCAAACCACTTCAGAGGAATGCTAGGATCCTTGAAAATTTGATTCACTGATGTTAACTCTTTATAAAACAGGAGGGAGATAGCCTTTAAGAATGAGAACTGTTGAAAGTGGAGGGAAGATTGAGTTTAATAGTTCTTAAGTGATCTGATCTTATTGCCTGTCACAGATGCACTTCACAAATGAAGCGTATCGAGATATTTAATGTTTTGCTGTCCTGCTTCAGAATAAACTCCAAAACTTAAAATGTATTTTTGTCAAGTAAGTGTGGGATCAGACATTATCTCTGGTACTTTTCTGTCCTCCTGGCCAAACGTATCCTTGGTTTTGAGCTGCTGTTGTGTTATAAGAACTCTGTTACAGTATCTGCTGTTAATACCTGTGACCAGTACAGTATTGCCTGCAGGACATCACTGTACTGGTAATTCAGATGAGCATTCTTACTGAGGTGTGGGTACAGTGCTTCTGGCACTGTATGTCAGTCAGGCAGTGCTATCTAATCTGCTTTTTTAATACCTGTAATTTTAAGTCCCGTGCTGTGAATGGACCAGATCAGACTCTTGCTGCATTAGCCTGTATGATATGGCAGTGCGTTGGGGCAGTACTGACTACGAACTGATCCTATTTTGTGTATTTTAAGCAAAGAGGAAGAGCAAACTTGTAGAAATACTTTGTTACAAGGCAGAGAGCTTGATAATAGTATTCTTGCTGATTCTCTCAAGTTTATTAATTTAAGAGAATTAGTTCTCTTACGCGTTGGAATGTACCTTTAATTATTCTCTGAAGAACCTGAGAAGGTTCCAGATTAACACTGTCAGAGTACTTACAGGAAAGAAATACAGGAAATTGTCTTAATTGGAGCACTTAACTTCCTTTGCCTCCTAGAAAGTGATCCTTCATACTGTACTCCATTATTTCGTAGCAGTTAGTATGCTTCAGCTCTACTTCTTGAAGTTTGTGGCATGACTTGCACTTCTAAAATTACTTGAAAGATCAGTTACAAGTAGATANTCACCAGCTGTACTGCTAAAGCAGCAAGTTCCCATAGGGTATCAACCGGCTTACAACTATCAGGTATGTAAAGTTTTAGTAGAAGCAGAAAGGCTGTTTGATACCTGACAAAACTGGAATGAAGTGTCAACTGGAGTCTGATCTTTCTGTGTTTCTCATTCTTTGAATTCTGGTTTCCATCAGTTCTTCTTCACAGCTACCAATGTGAAAACAAAAATAGATGAAAACTGTTGAGTAACTTAGCATACTCTTTCCTTTTTATAGTTTCATTATACTGTTTTTGTCTTAAATATACAGATAGAACAACTTACAAATAAAAACAACTACATGGATTAGTAGTACTTTTTCTTGTGGGAAGAAGTTTCACATTTGTACATGCTGTAGTGGGGGGTATTAGGTACTCGGAATCAGAGTCTTATCAGATGATACAAGGTGGGAAGTATATAGAGGGGGGATGTGCTCTTGCACTATAAAAACATCCAGAGAAGGTACTTAGCTGATANGCCTCCTAGAAAGTGATCCTTCATACTGTACTCCATTATTTCGTAGCAGTTAGTATGCTTCAGCTCTACTTCTTGAAGTTTGTGGCATGACTTGCACTTCTAAAATTACTTGAAAGATCAGTTACAAGTAGATATGGGATTTTTAGATATATAAGACACTTGAAATCCCACTTTGTAGACATTATTAGTGCCTGAAGTGCTGAAGCAAGCCCTGTGGGAAATCTAAGGGTTGCTTTTAAATAGTGAGTCTAGTCTGCACAGGAATTGAAATAACAGTGTAACTACATACTCCTGAAAATGTGCTCCTGGCTAATACCTCTACAAATATCATACTTGTATCTTGCTTCAAACTTGGGAGTTTTTTAAAAAAAAGCTTTATTTGCAGCCCTATCCGTANCATTATACTGTTTTTGTCTTAAATATACAGATAGAACAACTTCCAAATAAAAACAACTACATGGATTAGTAGTACTTTTTCTTGTGGGAAGAAGTTTCACATTTGTACATGCTGTAGTGGGGGGTATTAGGTACTCGGAATCAGAGTCTTATCAGATGATACAAGGTGGGAAGTATATAGAGGGGGGATGTGCTCTTGCACTATAAAAACATCCAGAGAAGGTACTTAGCTGATAAGTTGGGTTTGAAATCAGAAATTAAATGTACGGCTAAGTCCTGTTACCGAAACTAAACTAGGAGTAACTGGAAGCAACTGGAAGTTTGAGATTTGTTTTCAGTGTAGCTACTTTGATTTCCCTTATTTTCCTAATATTTAGAAATATTTTAAATTTTTTTGTATCTTGGAATGAGGAGACAGTTAAATTAAAGACGATATCTTGCAGGGCGTAAGACTAGGTATGGACTACTGTTTTGTGAAAAATCAAGACATGAAATGCTATTAATGGTGGCTTCTGCAGAACAGTTACTTGTCAGTGTTGGAAATAAATGAATAAAAGGTGGTTCTTGTCCAATTTTTGTTTAAGGCTCAACCACAATGGCTTGCCGGGGAGCAAAGAAATTATGTTATGCCTCCAACTCCGGTAAGTCTACAAAGTTCTGAAACTGTCTTCGTAAATAGCACGTTCTTTTTACAGCTTGATACCAGTCTATTTGTTGTCTGGATCTCTGTAATCTGGTCTACAAAAATCTGTAATTGCTGATGAGAGTGTGTAGTGGTTTAGCATTTCTACTGATGTGCTTTTTTTTTGAGTTACCTGGCAGAAGAGATCTTTGGCATTATTCTACATGTTCTAATCACAGAACTCTGGAATTTTAACCTAAATGGAGTTGGTTTTCCAGGAAAAGTTGAAGGAAAAATAAGTTGACCTGATGTACAATCTTTTTTAAATTTAAAAAGTCTCAATGTTCTTCGCAAATACTGATGAGTTTTTCAGCTTCTTTCAACAGGTTTTAAA
>WEIT01021605.1:11061-25123 GCA_013389985.1 Dryoscopus gambensis
AAAAATCACTTCCCAGGCTGCTACAAACTGTAGATGGTGCTGCTGGCTTCTAAAAAATTCCTTGCTTTCTGTGACTTTAGATAAGTAATGTCCACGAGAAAGGGGAAAAGATACTCTGTATTTGTTTAACAGTGTTGGAATTTAAACTTGCCCCCTGGGCATTTTCGTGTTCTTTACGTATATTTATTGACTGCAGTTTTGATTCAGTGTTTAAAGCTGTAATATATAATTTTTTTTTGGATGGTGTTCTTTTTCTGAAAGCTACCAGAAGTTGCTGAAATACTGATTACACTATTGGCTTGAAATATTTTTTTTAAATAACATTCATGAATGTGATACAGCCATGGTATATCACTTTACAATTCAATGGTAGCAGGTCAAAATGTTTTTAGAGTAGGTGTGCATGGGGGTTTCACTGTTAAATGTTACAATCTTGATTATAGGAGCAGACAACTGTTCTTATAACTACTTCAGTTAAGCAACTTTAGGTATCGTTATTAACTGTCTTAATACAACAGATCATGATACAGTATTTCCCTCACTCATGAAACTTTATCAAAAGTGCAAAGAAAGTTAGCACAGTTTATGGATAGGTGGGAATCAATGACATCATAACTGTGCATGTTTTTCCACTGTTACTGAAACATTGCAATATTTAAAAACTCTACAGATGTATACTCCAGTAAACTATCATGGCACTGAGGATCCAGGATTTATACAGATGGAATGTGCTGTTCCAGAGCCCACGCAGTTGCCTGACAGCCCACAAAAGGTAAGTGCTTTCTCAAAACTTTAATGTTTTTTAATTAATGCTATTCCCAGAAATTTGCACATGAGGGTTATGTAGCTTTGTAAAGGACCTCGGACAGATATCCTAGAAATCAAGGTTATAGTTGCTACTTTGAGCCAGTTGTTTAGTCCCATGTATCTGATTTCTGTGTACAATTTCAGGAGTCTAACATTTCCTTGAAACTGTTAGTGCTTGTTTGCAGGGCTGGGTAGAATGTGTGTTCTACTTGATTAAGTCTACTGACAAGACTTTGCCTAATTTGTGGAAACTCCAGGGAAAATTACAGGTACTAAAAAAGCAGATTAGATAGCACTACCTGCTGTTTCAAGTAGATTTATTTTAAGCTTCAAGTATCTGAGTTGGTAACTTTCTCCCTTTCTCACTGTTTTGTGGAAGGTGGCCCCAGTTTAGTCAACAGTTGGCTCTGATTTCAGTTTTCTAAAGGAGGCTTCATTTCTCAGCTGTCAGCCTAATCCACAAGTGAACTGGCATGTCATGATTAGAATTGTTACACTGTAACATTGAAGGGGGATAATGAGTTACTAATATTAAAAGATTAGGGTGGAGAAAAAAATTACCTCAGGCAACACAAGGCATTTGAGGAATCCTGATTGCCGTGTAAACCCTGTAACACACTGGCATTGCTAGCTAGTAGTGCCCTAACTAAGAAAATCAATATTGATGCACCTGTAACTGTATTTCAGAAGTCTGTGGACAGGGGCATGCAAACAGTAGTATCCTGTCTGTCTAATCCTGAGAACCAGCTGACAAATGACTTTGTATCGCAAGACAACAATGTAAAGGTAAGGTACGTGGTGAAAACAAAATTATATCCCTGAAACATCGCTGACCTTCAATGTGTTCACCTACAGGGATACCATAAAGATGAAGGGATTCATATCTGTGAATGCCACTTGGAAGTTTTTCTTCCCTGTACATGCTCTGAGATGTGTGGGTTTGGCTTTCAGTTGCTTAATGGTGGAAAGAAGTGCTGAAATTGGATTCAGTGGGTTTAATTAGGACAGCATAAGAAAATAGCTCAACAGTCAACTACTGAACAATTAGAGCATAAGTCTGGCTAGTCATTTCTCAGTGCAGTGGATGAAAGGAGCGGATTACTCCCTAGTTTGGACAGGATTGTTGAGTTTAAACCTTGATAGTCTGTACAGTGAAGCACTTACGGTGGATGGTGGCTAGTTATGCTTTGTCTCTGCTTGAACCAATAAATTGTAGTCCAGGCTGGTAGCTGGTTGTCATTTTTTTGTTATATGTGTTCAGTCTTTGTAGATTTGCAATTTCTGATTCCATTCAGAGTCATGTAATTTCAGGTTATTAATTTCTAAGACCTTGTGTCCTTTTTGTAAAAGGACAGATACGTGAACTAGACAGGTGTACTTTGAAACGGGAATGCTGAAGCTGTGTTTTGTCGGTTTTGGAGAGGGGTGAATAGAGTACAGGGTGTCAGGAGATAGTTTTCATGACATTTTAGTTGCTTTATTCTGATTAATTGAATTTTTTTTCTTGTCTTCCCTTCTGTCCCATTTCAGGAGAGTAAGACATACCACTTCAGAAAAGGAAGGACAGTACACAAAGCTGTTTGATCAACGAAGACTTCAAAGTAGCTAAACTAATGAACTAGATGTTACTACAGTTCAGTTTAGCAACACAGAGTGTATTTCTCAAAGTTACTTCAAGTTATGTTTGTGCTTATGTTCTGCCTGTTTTGATGCTGTTGTTGTTGCTTGAGTAGTTTGAAGCTCAAAGTTGTAAGAGTTGACAAACTCCAGTGTTAACTGTTTGTGTGCTTCCTGTGATAACTGACTGGAATGTGTGAGAGTTTATATGTTTGCTGTATGTGGATTTTTCTCTGAGCTTTAAGGTACAGTACATATTACTCATGGTTTTTCAGTAACTACAATTTGACTCATACTGACCAGTGTACTCCTGCAGTTTAAAAATGGAAGTAGTTATTTGCCCAAGAGATGGTATTTTAAGACTGAGCTCTTAAATCAGTGCAAAAGAAGATGAGAAGTTGTAACTGAGCTGAAGCCCTGTAAGTCCTGGTTGCCTTTAGACGACATAATCAATGTGGTTATGTTCATTGATGACAGTCTATGTACCTGCAGTCTTAAGCATCACTGCTATTTTTGGGTAAGTAATGAAGAGAACCCTATAATTCCTGTATGTAATTTAACATGCAAGAATGTTATCTGCATCGGATCCTCAGTCAGCCAGTACAAGATTTTTTTACTTGAAAAATCTTAGCAATACCTGTATTTTAAGCTTCTGAGAAAATACTGCACTTCAATAAGCCTTTGTTATGTGATGCAGAAAGAGTATGTATGTGTAAGACTGTTTTAATAATCATGTAGATTTTAGGTCTGTATTGTGAAACAGTGAAATAAATTTTTATTTTGCCTTGGTTTCCTAAATTTCTGGTGTGATGAATCTAAATAATAACTTACTACAGCTGTTAAAAACTTACTACCCTGAGATTTCCAGTTACTATAAACCTATAGTAACAAACTTTCGTTTTGTGTAGATACTAGCTGAAGTTTCAAAAGAGTAGAATTGAGAACTGTATGCAGTCTTGTATGTTGGGTCCTAGCTTGTTTTTTTCTCCTACTCAAACACCTCAATCTTTCCAGACAATAAAAGAAAATTAGGCCTCTCTTGTTAAGGATGTATATATGAGATTGTTTAGGGGACTGCATGTTCAGCTTCAAATTTCCAGAAGGTTTAGAGGTAGTAATGGCTAGGCTTAGCCAGAAGCATGTCAGCGAAATGTCTAGAAGGGAACTGGATGTGTAAGGGAATGTGGCTAGAGCAAATGTCCAAGGACTGCTTCTCAGGAGTGTTCTGGATAAAACTTAATAAAGTAGGGTGGGGGAGAATGATGATAAATTCTTTTTGAGCCTCTTTATGCAGCTTTGTACCAATGTTCTGATAGCATAAATTAACCTGGAAAAATCAAAGCCCCTACCAGTTTTTCTACTCACTGTTCCATGTCACTGAAATAGTATTAAGTGTTCCATGACACTGATTTGCCATGTTTTTCTCAGACTGCTGTTTTAAAGATAGTGGCTTGATAGCGCTTAACTTCTGTGTTACCAGCTTTTTTGTGAGGGTTTTTCTAGTCTTTAATCAGGACCCTAAAGTACCTAAACAAGCCTGCATGTGCTTTCAAAGCTGTGATGTCAGGTTATTGATAAAAGATAGTTGTTTCTTTGCAAACACAGATTTCTTTTTGGCTTAATGTTTTAGGTTGACTTGGTTGTCCCTGGCCTTACTTAAAACTTTCTGCTGGAGCCAAGAAAATTCAAAGTGCCTTATGCATAGCTGTCTCATTGAAGAGTCCCACCACCAAAATAGGAGATTAAACTAGAAGATACCTACACAGAGTGCATATTTTCTGTTTATTTGACCAAGTGTTACGCATAGGACCATCTGTGGTGAGCAAGTTGATTGTATAGTTCATTTCAAAGGGTGGTACTAGATTCTTACCAGGATGCCCAGAGGTTTTATCACAGGGGAGTGCATAGCCAAGGCCTTACAAGTACCATTTTATTTTTTTCTTCCATTAGATCATGTTCTGGTTTTGCTAGCCACTGACCCATACAGAACTGTTTGGGTTTTTTTTCTTTAGTTGTAACTAAAGCCATGCATTTTTAATGTTCTTCTGAAGTACCCTATAACCTTAACATAAAGCATAGCGGAAAACCAATAGGTAAATCTTTTGTCTGTTGCATTTAGAAAGTTGAAACAATATTAAACATGTTTAATATTGCTGTGACTGAAGGCATTTCCAAATTGGTGCATGGTTGGAGCAGTTTGCAAATTTGTATCTCTTGTATCCTCAAATCACGTGGACCATGTTAACTGAACTAGCAGGCAGTAGTGAGTCTTTGTGGATCTGCATTTGCTTGCATACAGTATGTACATTCGGTGAGACTCAAAAGCTTTGGGTGTACTTTAAATATTAAGATAGCTCTTTGTCAAAAGAGAACAGTTGCTTAGACAAGATAGAAAAATACAATGCTGGCATTTAATTGATATTCTAGAGCTGTGACACTTGGTTTGTGTTACGGTTCTTGCCTGAAGTACCCTGGTTTGCTGTTGGATGGCCTTTTCATATTTTTTTATCCACTTTGTCACCTGACTGAATTATTCTTGGAATGAGATAGCCAGACAGATGGTATTCTTGGATCTCTGTTAGAGTGATTGTCTGGCACAGACACTAATTCCCTGTCAAAATGGAAATATTTTTTCCTTCTAGGTATTTGTGTGCTAAACCAAGTTGCTAAACTATATTAATCTGTAGGTGATGTGATCCTTTATTGCTACAAAGAAACAAAAGTATTGTATTTCACTTGCATGCCTTGAGGAGAGATTTTTGAAGTCCTCTATCCTCTAACAGGTCTGCACTCTGTATTCCTTGCAGGAATGACTTTCTAAACCAGTATTTTAGGATAGGTGTATAATTTAAGAGCTTTAATGTCTGCCACTTTCAGTGTTGCTAAGAAGGTTTTAAAAAAAGCGATCCCAAGCGATTAAGAAAATTGAGGTTTCTTCAGATGGAATATGCATCTCAAAAATCTTTAAGTAGCTTTACAAGCCAGATGGATTCTTACTTCCTGCTTTATTGTTTTTACTCTAAAATTTGGGCTGAACCGTGGGGGACGAATTTTCATACAGTATCTTCTTTTAAGGAAGAAGGCCCCAGCTGAGTTTAAAAAGGCCTTTGTATTGTCCCAGTGACTGTTCAGGCTTCAACTTCGGTGACTAAATGTGAAGGGTTTGTTTGTTTTTGTTTGTGGGGGTTTTGTGTTTAGGTTGGTGTTTTTGTTTTGGGTGGGTTGGTGTGTCCCCGCCCAGTAGTAGGCAGACCCCTCACCTCCTTTCAGGTAGGTGTAGAGAGTGATAGGGTCTTCTGTGAGCGTTCTTGTCTCAAGGCTAAACAGCCCCAGCTCCTTCAGCTGCTCCTCATCAGACTTGTGCTTCATACGCTTCACCAGCTTTGTTGCCCTTCTCTGAACATGCTGGGGTGCTGCATCTTTCCTCTAGTGAGGGGTCCAAGAGAACACAGTATTCAAGATGTGGCCATACCAGAGTCCGGTACAGGGAGACAATTGTTTGCTGGATCCGGCTGGCCATACTTGGTGATACAAGCCAGGATGCTGTTGGCTGTTGACAGTGGTTGTGGCTGCTGCCAGTGTGACCAGTGAGCCGCAGGACCCGAGAATGGCTTTGGATCCCTGGTGGGCTGGCTCAAAGGTCTAACATCTCCCCTAAAGTTAGGGTGAGTTCCCACAGTCCCTTGCTCTGTTATGTAAATTGCTCAGTTGTGGTTGGCCTGTTGGCCCCCTGCCCAGTTTTATGTATCACTCCTGGAATATGTATTTCCCCTCATCCGTGTGGATTAGTTGTGGAAAGTTCTAAGCTGTTCGGTGCCCCATTGGCCCCCCTTTCCCATAGTCCCTCCCCTCTCCTTCTCCATTGGCTTGTATATTGTCTATCTATGCCTTCTCTGTCCCTCAGCCCTCTCCCAATTGGCTGTTCATCCCCCTATAAAACTCCTGGACCCTGTCGAGCTTTTGGTCTCTTGTCCCTGGATCCTCCCTTGAATAAACCTCATCGGAACCCATGCAAGAGACCCCTTTCTGCCTCTTTACTCAAGACTGACGCTTTGGAGTGTTCTGCCTGCTCGTGTGTTTGTGCCTGTGATCGCACTGGCTGTTGTGGGTGTCTGCGTGGCAGCTCGACAGCCCCTCCCAGGCTTCTTCAATGGTGGACGGCACCCTAGAGGATTGCCAGTTCCGCGGACACCTGGAGAGATGCAGCACCGGTCCCTTCAGCCGGCACAGTGGGCTGTGTTAGTTGGCCACCTGGGAACACTGTTGGATCATATTCAGGCAGCCCTGTCTTGCCCAGGGCCTAACAGCTGTCTTGGAACAGGTGCAGACCAGGGGAATCTGACTTTAATTAAAACAAAGCATTGTGAAGGCCTGTGGCAGGTGTTGATGCAATGTGATTTCTGCCCAGTGCCTGAAATGTCAAAGTGAAGAAATTCAAGGAAGTGCAGTAGATGGTGGGAGTGACTTGGGATTCTCTTAAGAAGGCTGTGGTTGCTAATGGGGCTCACCTGCAGAGGTCACAGCTCGCTGTGGTCCCACCTGATGCCCTTACAGGTAACTGAATCAATCTCCAGCTATCACCCAACTTGCCCACTGGCATTTCTTGTTCAGTGCAGTGTCCCTGCAGCTGTAGGCTCTGTGAACCCCAGGGGCAGCTTGGGGTAGAGGTGACCAGCACCATGGGTTGCCCAAATGGTCCTTTTCTGCCAGTGCAGTTTTCTAGCCACTCTTCCCCAAGCCTGTAGTGTTTCATGCGGTTGTTGTGACTCAAGTGCAGGACCTGGCACTTGGCCTTGTCGAGTCTCATAAAATTGGCTCATAAATTGGGCCTGTCCAGGTGCCTCTGCAGACCTCCCCTTCCTGCTTTCCTGCAGATCAACATTCCTGCCCAAATTCATGTGTTCTGCAGCCTAGGGAGTGTACACTTGATCTTGTCCAAATCATTGATAAAGATACTAGACAGGACTGGTCTTAATACTGAGCCCTTGGGAGACCTGTTAGTGACCATCTGGATGCAACTCCCATTTGCCAGTACTCTCTGGGCCTGGTCATCTTGAAGAGTTTTACCCAAGCAAAGCGTCCACTTGCCCAAGCCATGAGCAGCTGCTTTGCCCAGGAGAATGTTGTGGGAAACTGTCAAAGGCTCTACTGAAGTTTACTAAAGTCAGGGCGCTGGGTACCCCAAGAATGACTGGTGGAAATCTGAAGGCAGCGTCTTAGGTTACTGGAGGAAGATCACCTTGCCAGGATTGGTTGTACAGTGCCCCATGGAACTGAGCAGCTCACATGATTTCAGGTAGGTTTCAAGTCTGCTGCAGGTGATGTTTTCATTACAGCCGTCAGAGGGCTCTCTCACCCAGGCCTACGTAACAGACTCTGGCTGTAGCTGTGAAATGTCAAAGAGCAATTGCACTGAAAACATAACTGATCAAGGTATGTGCTTACAGCATATAGACAAAAAGCTTATAGTGTGAATAAAACTTCCCTTAATGCTGTTTATTACATTTATTTTGATCAATTGTGCAGAATCGATTTGCCTAGAATATGGAGGTGAAGGGGGGGCAAAGTAGGTCACTTCCCTTTTGTACATGTTTCACTTGTGCAGATAAAAATTACTAATACAGCACTAAATGTTAACAATGTTAACTGGGTTGCTTGCTTGGTATTCCTGATTTTACTTTTACTGGACTAGAGATCTTTATACATAATCTGATATACTGAATCTCTTCTCAGGAAAAGTGTTGCAACAATGGATTGTGGTTTAACCCCAGCTAGCAACTAAGTACCACGTAGCTGCTTGTTGTTCTCCAGTGGAATCAGGGAGATAGTTATTAGAATGGTAGCTAGAAAACTTGTGGATTGAGATAAAGACCTTTGTAATAGAAAAGGCAAAAGCCTTGTACACAGGCAAGGCAGAAAGAGGAATTTATTCCCTGCTTCCTGTGAGCAGGTAGGTGTTCAGCTATTTCCAGGACAATAGGGACCCATCACATGTAACAGTGACTTGGGAAGACAAATGCCATCACTCCAAGTGTCCCTGGCTTCTCCTTCACCTCACTTTATAAACTGAGCATGATGTCCTGTGGTCTGGAGCATCCCTTTGGTCAGTTGGGATCACATGTACCCACTGTGTCTCCCAGTTTCCCGTGCATGCTCAGTCTCTTCACTAGCATGGCAGTACAAGAAGCAGGAAAGACCTTGGCTCTGTGTAAGCACTGCTCAGCAGTAACATCTCCGTATTACCAGCATGCTGTTCAGCACAAATCCAAAACATCCTTATGCTAGCCATTGTGAAGAAAACTAACGCTACACACAGATTTTTATTGGTAAGACACTTCCTGTAAATGCTGGACTTTATGTGTTTTTGACAGTGAAATACGTATATGGTCTTTCTATTTGAATGTTACAGTATTCATAAAACCTGAACTGTGAGTTGTTCTTCCCTCACTGTTGCATTGGTTATTCCCTGACTTAGGAGAAAGATAGACTGAAATTACTTGTTGTCTTAGGGGGTCTGTGATAGTTTCATTAATTAAAAGTGCAATTGTGTTAACAGGTTTTAAACGTAGATTTTTCAAAGTAAGATAAAAATGATCAATAGTGGTGAAGTTTCAGGCTGTGTTGCCTGTTAGTAGACTATGAAGTTTGGGCTGATGAGCTTTGTTCTGCCATGGTTTCTGAACTCGAAAAGGTGCACAGCATCTCAGAATGCCGGGCTCTAGGAGATGGGCAGCTGCTGTGCTGTGTGGCAGCTCACACCAAAGCCTGCTTTTTACACTGAAACAGCACTAAATGTGGCTGCTGGGCTGAAGGAAGCCTGAAAAGGGAATTTTTTTTTACTTGTCATGCTATATGTAACTTGATTGTATCTCTTCAGCTTTTAAAAACAGCCTTTTAGGCAGTGGAGTCCATGAAGGAATACCTGTAAGAGGTTCAGGAGCCTTGAGCTGGTGAGTCAGTAGATTGAAATAAAAGATACTCCTGGAATTGACAATTTAGCAAATTCTTCTGTGTCCAGGGAAATAATGTCTTCTATGTTCCTGTGTAAATTCAGGGCCACTGCAGAAACATTTCATGTCCTAGCATAGCTGAGCAGGTGTCTACTGACTCCATTTCCCTAAGCTTGGTGGGGAATGAACACGATGAAGCACATCCAGTTCTGAAAGGGCACTTATTCATGCTTTTTCAAACTCATAAGCAGGCCTTAAAGTCAGGCCAGCACTAACTGCAAGCAACGGCTCCTCCAGGCAAGTGAGGTTCGATTAAAAAGTGAGCAGTAGACTCCACTCCTTTTTTGAAATAAGCTTTAAAACTGCTCTTTCAAAGAGCATTCTCAAATAAATGAGACTGAAATGTTTTTACATTTTAAGCATTGACCTAGGTCTTTGGTCCTAGACTCTTTGATCCATTTTTGAGAAACTATATAACATAGATCAGTATGGTGACTGAGCTGGGTGCAGATGAAGGTGTAGGAATTCTTACAAGCTAAAGATACATGAGGAGTTCACTGTTTTTGTAGTATCTCTTGTTCGCATTATGCTTTGTAATACTTCAGTGCAATCAGTCTGGCTTACGTCTGGTTTATAGCCGTCTCGGTTCTATTTCTGCCTGTTAATCTTCACACTGTGGTGGACCCAGCTGTGCAGTCCATCTTGTACGCAGAATGGTACCAGTTGCCATGACAGCATATAGCTACCTACTGGTGGCAGAATAATAGGCGTGTGACTTCTTCGGGAAGTGTCACCATGTCATTTAGTCGTCAGCCAGCAGGTGGGGCATTAAGCTAACAGAAACCTGCCAAATGCTGTAATTTAAAAACCTTTCTCTTGGGGAACACTACGGTTCGTCCTTTTTACAATAAAAGTTGGCCACTGCAGAATGTAGTGATTCTTATTGTGGGCTAATTAATTTTTTTGTTAAAAAATATAGCTGTAAGAAATGCAGTGAGAAGGCTTTCTAGATTGCCAAATGCTGTGTTAGGAGTTGTAGTGGGTTTGGAACAAAGGCGGGTTTCATGAGCAGGTTTGACACTGGTTCCAAGTATGTCATCAGGACAGGGCTGGGCATTCCACAGGGGGAAGCAAGTCAGGGAAGTTTAAACCACTGTGTATTCCTTAGCTGAAAAATTCTGTCAGCTTATTCATAACTCTTTTCACTTCCTCTCTTTATTGTACAGTGCTTACAAATCAAATCCTTAAATGAACTCGACAGTATTTCAAAGGATTATTAGTCAGAAAAGGTTTTACTCTTCCTTTCAGCTTTCAGGTAAGTCTAGTTTATGCTACAAAACCAAGAATTTGACAAATACAAAACAACAAAAAGGAAAACCTGTAGAGATACACAAAACTCAGTATATTTTGAATCTACTCATTTATCCACCTTCTTTGCTCCCTTTTTTACAGAGCTAGTGTTGAAATGAGTAAGAATATGAACCACTTCTTTAAACTGGATACTCATTCTTTATCTCACTGTTCTTGTAAATGGAACACAGCAATTGCCAGTGGGTGGGAACTCAGATATGTGGTTTACTACCAGTGCTTGGTGTTACCTGCTGTTTTCAGTGTTTCCTAGGACCAGATCCCTCTAGGTTGGTTGGAGGAGGGGAAGCGGTTAGCCAGCAGAAATTGTGGATAACTTAATTTTCAGTTGCTATGTCTGCTTCCCCTAGGGACATATGAGCTCTATGAAATGTTTGCTTTTTGGATGACATTTTCCAATATAAATGACACTTTAAGATAGGGTATTAATGAAGCCAATAGTGAACAGACTAAGAAAAAAAGAGTTAGGGTTCACTTACATATTTGCTTATCTTGTTATTATAGAAACACTACTACAGAAATTTAAAATAATAAAATACTATTTTGCTTAGTTCCTACATTTTATAGTGACTCTTAGTCTTAGTTAAGAACTACTATATGTGTCCAGATCAAGGTTTGTCTAGTTCAGTACTGTATGTCATTATTGGAAACCTGTCTGTAAAAAGAAGAATAAAAAGGCAAAAAATAGATCCTTGAGGACATGCTCAGCTTCTAGTAGCTTGTGCCTGAGGTTTTCATCTTGCCTTTTATTCTTCCTTTTTGGTACATATTGAAGAGAGTAGCAAGGTAGGCTCTACTAGAGTATTTTGCCACAATGTCATAAAATGCAGTTATAAATAAAAGGAATTATATTTGCTGCATGAGTCCACTATGTTTTCATCCTTCCCTTTAAGATTTAGTAGTGCTTTAACCTAAACAACAATCCATTAAATTGCAAGAAACATGTTACTTACAAAATTTTTTTAAATAAAAAATCGAACAATGAAGCAAACTTCATAGACCATTAGGATTCTTTAACAGATTTTCTGCCATACTCAGTGTTCTGAAAAGAGCTTAAATTCTGTATAGAAAAGCCCAATCCTGTGATGCAACTGCCTAAATAAAAGGCAGTAGTAGTAATACTATATATTTATACATACAGGTCTCCAGAAGTACTTGTTGTTTATTGTGAATATGGTCGTTTCACCTTCTGTGCACATGCTGCCTAAGCACCCAAAAATATCCTCTATGCAGAATTAGAGGCAGCTTCTTAGGCCACAGGACAAGTTAAGTCAGGAAGGTTCTAGTGTATATGATGAAGTATTGCCTGAATAAGATTCTTGTAGCAAATGTAGGGGGGACATACGTAGCTAATGATGACTCTGATTGTGTCCTGAAGCTTTGAGTTTTGGCAACAGATCCTGTTACAAGCTACTAGAGTGGTCTCAATCCAAGTCTGTTTTGGTAGGAGATGATATATTATCTCAAACCAGGCTGCTTGGCTTGTAACATGCAGCTTCAGAAACTATGAAATTCATGTTTCTGTGTCTGTTCCCTCACATACGTACAAGCTAAGGATGAAATAGAATTCTATTATAGTACCATAAGTTATTTTGGAGAGAATGCTTTTCAGTTGGATAGCAGATGTCTCAAACCTAATTGGAAACAGAATTCTATCTTAGGTTACGCACAGGAGCAGTTAAGGGGATTGGCCAACATGGCACTTAATGGAAGTGCCCCTGGCAAGGTTGTGTGGGAAGGAGACAGAATCTCTGTCTTTCCTCATACATCAGCAAAGTTTGTTTAACTTTTGTCTGAATTAAATAACATGGAGAGTTAAACTTACATTTCTTTGACTTGTTAGGAAACTGAAGTTTGACTTTTGTGATATTACATTTTAGAAATCTTTTTACCTGCTCTGTCAACCTTTGTGCCACAGTTCATACCTAGAGACAAAGAGAAAGTGGAGCTAGTGGGGAAAATGCATTGCTATGACTAGTCACAAATTCCACTAGTGTTTTCTTACTGTATTTGTTACCTATCACAACACGGATATACTTTAAATACACATAATTTTAAGGTCAAGGATGAAACTTACTGGTTTTGTTCTTCAGTGTTGCCCAAGTGCATTGCATGGCACAGTAATGTTTCTAAAGACTTGCAGCACATTTTTTCACCTTACCATTCCAGAAAACTAAAATAGTGCAGAAAATACCAACCTTTGCAGTTACAGAGAGTTAATCAACTAAAATATTTCTTTATTAGTACAAGTGCACAGATAAGTTTGTTTGGTGTCCGTATGTAAATGCTAATGAATACAGAGTCCACATGTGTCTTGTTTAAATGTTACTCACTTTAATTCATCATGTGCTCAAGCAGCTCCTTTTCATCACTGTTGGCTTTCTGCCTCTGATGTCATAAAGTTCTGCATGCTGAAATCACTTTCATAATGGAACTGCCTAGATGGGTATGATTTTACAGTTTTCAAAATCTGAAAGTAATCCCTAGGTACTCTGCTTATGCTTTTCTCTTGATAACTGAGTCTCTTTGGAGCAGGCTTTTCCTGTCCTGCACTGTTACTTCTAGCTGGATCTAGAATAGAAAGTTCTCTTTGATACTCATTATTTATACTGCTTCTTAGGAGTCTGGGTTAGATTGTGGTCCCTGTTCATATTCTTCCTTGTCAAACTTTATCTCATTAGCTATACCTGATCCAGTTACACAAAGAGATTGAAAAGATTTTACTGTGGAGGGCGAAGCACTGTTTAAATATTTTTGGTCTGAGAAGTTTAAAGAAAACTTAGAAGTAGGATAGTTGAGGCCACAGTGATACTTCTAGCGTATAAAGCAATGCACTCAGAATACACAGTTCATGTGCAACTTCTGTAAGATCCAAGTTTGTGGAAGGGATTCATTCATTACAACTTACTTTTTCATTCATTTTTCAGATTGTTGCATTAAGTTCTGCATTAAATAATTCATTAAATTAAGAATTTCCTAGGACTGAGTCTATGTAGAGTGTATTCAGATGATAGTGAAGCAAACTGTTCCCGCAAGTTATTACCAATCAGGCTAGAATCAAGTGTTCAGAACCTTAAGATAGTGACCCATTCTTGTCTTTCGACTTGTCTAATCAGTGTTTATGCCATTGGGACAGCTGGGCTGCTGGAAATACCCATCTACACCTTCCTTAGGAGAGGAAGCACAGATGCAGGCACTGATCTCTTCTCTCTGATGACAGTGACAGGACCTGAGGGAATGGCATGAGGCTGTCGGGGGAGGTTTAGGTAGGAAAAGGCTCTTCACTCAGAGGGTGGTCGGCACTGAACAGGCTCCACAGA
>WEIT01021605.1:35096-60535 GCA_013389985.1 Dryoscopus gambensis
TCGTCCTGTCAGCCCATGGGTGCGGAGACCGCCGGGCTGCCCGCGGCGGACCGGAGGCAGCTTTGCCGGCAGTCACTTCCAGCCAGTGGGATGGTTATCCGCGTCCAGCCCCCGCCGCGGTGAGGCAGAGCCGGGAGAGGAGGGAGCTCTGAGGGGAGCCGGGTGGGCGCCCGCCTGCCCGCCCAGCCCGGCGCCGCTCTCTCACATGCCGGGCACCTGGAGGCGGCGGTGCCGTGCCATCGTGTGGCTGGCTGGGATCTGGGATTTTACAGTCGCTGTTTTCCAGTTTTACTGCCTTTTAAAGTTCTTAATATTGTTTCAGCTTGGTTTTCTTACAATATAAAGAGGCAGAGTGACCATGGTTTAGCATTTGAACATCTGAGTATGAAATACATCTGAAATACATCTCTCTGGTTTGTCTGAATTCTTGTCACAACAGCCTCTTCTTACTGCCTGTGTATTTCTGGAAAAGGAGAATTTAGTTGGATGGACTTTACAGTTCTTCTTTGATACTTTCGGCTTAGTCAAATAATTAATGGAAGACATTTGTTCTCCATTACGCCTGAGCGTGCTTCCCTCAGAGCGCTTCTAGCTCGGACCAGGGAACAAGCTGAACCAGAGGCTCCTGCCGGCAGGACGGGGAGCGGTGCTGGAGTCTTGGTAGGAGTGGCTGTTGTGCTAAAGCGAGTGCTGGATTTAAAATAATAAAAATATGATTATACCTGACAGAATGTTCTTTAATATTTTCAGCCAAAGTTTGGAAGCTGTAGTATGGTTGTATTTTGTTTCAATTTTCATTCCCTTAAAAAAAAATTATTTATTTATTTTATAGGAGAATAACCTTATCAAGATGTATCTGGCCTCTGGCTTACAAGGGGAGATCTTTTTATACTTCTACTTTTATGTTTTATTTTTAAAGAATACAATCCATTTCAGGTCCTGGTATTGAATAATAAGTTACTGGCAGTAACGCTCTTTTTCACAATACTAGTGGTCACATTTGTGTATTTAATTTCTGGTTTTTCTAGGGAAAAAGAGAAGTCTCAGAATGAAGGGTTATTTTAGGAATCTAGCTTAACCTCAAGTAGGTTAAATTAGACGAGGGGCTTTCCACCTCTTGAATGCTGGTATTCCCCAGACTGAGAATGAGAATGTACCATGAAATGAGTATATACAGCTGTGATTAAATACTTAGGGGAGTTCTGAGCTGTGGTACTGGGAAACACAGATACCATATTGGGTATAATCAACTGGCCTTAGACTCTGTGGTGGAAAAGCTGGGGTCACAGGCTTGTGAGGAATAAAAATTAAAGTAAGTTGATGAAGTCTCTATTTCAAATAAGTAAAAGATATTCACATAACTATTACTCTATCCCTAACTTCATGTGAGATCCCAAAGCTCTACACCTGGCACTAGTGGTCCGCTTTACCTTTTGCCTTCATCAGTTGGCTGGGGTTTTACTCCATGGCAAACTAGCAAAAGGCAGTAAACATAGGACTGTCATGTCTGTAGTTTTGTGTTTTACCATGGTTTTACTCACTGTCATTAAGCAGCTGTGCATGCATTGCAATATGCATCTGTTTCTCTGGCCTCTTTTCTGTGGGTTCAGAGTGGTGGGGGGTTAACTTTAAAAGAAAATTGATTCATATCTAACATTCCTATGCATGCTTTTGTCAGGTTCATTCAGTCTTTATTTTCTAAGCTGCTGTGATTTCTCTTTATGTTCTTCAGAGTAGTTCTCTAGTCTTTCTTAGCATCCTGGTAGTCTCCTGTCGTCACATGGAGGCAACTTGCTTGAATGCTTGCTCTTGGTATTTTGTCATAAATTTTACCTGTGTGTTGTTCAGTGTCAGTAACACGTCGTTATCTTGACCAAAAAATACATCACCTAAGAGTATTTTGTAGTAAGATGTGGTATTATCTGAATCTTTTGCTGTACTTAAAGACAGAATCGTGGTATCACCAAGTATTAAATATTTTGGATGAGTGTTACAGGGTGATGTGGGTGGTGTGGGAAGCAAGGGTCTCCCGCCAATCTACTGTTCCTCACATTGCTCCCCACCGCTAGCACACCACTTGCTTTACTCCTCCACCAGTTCTCTCTTAGCCTGTTTGCTTCTCTACCTCCCACCCTGTTGCTCACACACCCTCCCACACAAACCAGCTCTGTTTCCCTGGAGCGGGTTAAGCGTGGCTGGTGGCAGGGAGCCCACAGAGGTGGCCTGGTGACTTGCAGGCCCAGAGACAGCGCAGAGCAAAGTAGGTGTGTTATGCAGGGCAGCAGAGTCCAGCCTGAGTCAGTGATGTGAACGCTGCATTGAGAACAATAGGACCTAATAAGAGTTTGTTGAAATCACGTTATCATGCTGGCGTGTTATTTGACATGCTGCATGCTAGTGCTGTGCTTTCTTTGTGACTTGCGTATACAAGACCTGTCAGGGTAGTCTGTTCCAACTACTGAATCTGTATCGTCTTTATCCATGTATTACTTTGCTTTCTTCCTTAAGCTTAGAAACTTTGGAAGCTAGACTAGCAATTGTCTTAATTGGCCAAATTATGTTTTTCTCTTTTTTTTTGTGTAGTCAGTAAATTTTCTTGTCTCCCTGGGAGACACTACCAAACCTGATGCAGTAGTTTGGTTTTTAATTCTAGCAATTGGGGCTGCAGTTCATCATGACAGGTCTTCCAAAGTTCTTGGTATGAATCCAGATTAGTCCTGATTTGTGTTCTGCTTCTGTTGAGTTGTGGTATCTTTGGCCTCTCCTACTTGCCTTGGCTTCTGGCACATTTCATTTTATGCTGGTCTTTCTTGATCCGAGACTGTAGTTTCCTCTGCTGAACTTTGTTCCTGTCCCTTAAGCTCTCTGCTTATTCTACTTTTCGTTCTTTATTAGGTAATTCATCTCACTGTGTCTGGAAACCTTCTTACGAATTCTCTTGTCACTTCCCTGGGTTCCAAGTTCTGCAGATACTCATATTGTAGTTCAAACATGTTCCAGACCTCCCCTGTGCTCATATCCTCCGATTGCTCATTCCTGTTCATCTCACTAATGAATTCCTTAATTTTTGAGGTTTGCTTTTTGAAATTGAAAACCTTAATTGCAGATTTACTTGGGTTGCTCTGCAGTTTAATTTAAATCAAATCAATCATAAAGGATAAATCTGGGATTATTCTTTCACCAACCTTCCTGTAAGCTGAGATTTAGTTATCAGCCTCAAGTGTAAAATCCTGACAGCACTGGTCAAATCCATAAGTATATGGTAAAAAAGAATTGGTCAGCTGTAACATCTGACAATAGATGGGATTGATTTATGGTAATTGTTACTTGTATCTATAAGTATTTCAGAATGTTTGAAATTGTTTGGTAAACATTAGTTTAGCACAGATCCCTCCCCACAAATAAAAATTATTGCAGTATTTATTGAATATGTGCTTACATCTCTTCCTGGATGGTAATACTGTTGGAAGAAAAAAGACCACTTGGGTATTTCTTGATAAGGAATTTCCCTCTTAAATGGCATAATCTCACAAAAAATCCTGTGCTGTGGTAAACCAGGGTGGGAAATATGAGGAGAAGTCAGGAGCATGGCTCTTTTTGGGGAACTAACAAAGGATCATCCTGGCATCTTATTCTGCTTTCTTTGTTTACCTGTACACCCAGTTTGTCTGGTCTGGTGTTTTTAACTCTCTGCTTTGGTTATGCTGGCTTCTTTGCCTTGTTATTCCTCCTCTGCTTCATTGCTTTAACTATGCTAGGAAAGGAACTTGACTATAATTTGCAAGCTCTCTCAGGGTTTGTTTAGAGCTGAGCTGGGGACTGAACACTCTGGTGTTTTGTAGACTGGGAAGATGCAAGAATTAAGTGACCACATGCCAGCAAGAACTGAGCATGAAGTGCTTATTATTTTGAAAATGGAAAGGTCAGGATTGCAGGAGTGAGGGTTTAAGAAAATAAGCATGTCTCATTACTGCACAACGAATGTGAAGTCCTGTAATTATTTGTAAATGCCTTCTAGCATCCCTGTGAGGTACCTAAGTATTACCTATGGAAGGAAGAATGAGGATGAAAGGTCTTAACCAAAATCAAGAGAGAAAACCTATTAATACATTGCAGTTATCTTATTTTCCAGCTGCTGCATTCATCAGTAAGAATACTATATTCCATAATTTTGGGAAAAGAACGTTGGCAGTAACCTAGGATATGTATTTTAAAAAATGAATTAATTAATGATAAAGCTTACAAAATACGTTCACTAGTCCCGGCCAATAAATGCTTTAAATGTGTTAATGCAACCACGCTTGTTCTCACTAATTTTCTAAAAACAAGCTGATGAGCATTAATTCTCCATACATCACGTCTTCCTTGGATGCCATTGTAAGCACTAAAATTACCTTGTTCCTATTTCAGATAGTAGTGTATTTCACTTACACACTTGCTAGAATATTCAGTCTAATGCTATATACTTAGCAGTTGACGCAAAGATTATAAGTATTTAAAAGAATTGTTTTGGAATTATTTTCAAATCATCCCTCTAAGTAGTCATTGACATCATGCACTGATTAGTTGAAATAAACTATTTAGCCAATATGTACTTAGTTTATAAACATCCCTTAAATTACTTATTCTGGTAGTCTATTCAAGCTTCCATTAGCCATGTGGTTCTGTTACATTGCAGTGTAATTTTCATTATTATTCCTTGGAGATAAATTGTTATGGAGTTTCATGAAAGGACGGATCAATAAATCAGAAAATTAGCCTCATTTGTTCCCCAGTATACCCCCAAAGAAAATCAGTAAAAGGTAAGGTGTTTTTGTTTTTTGGTTTTTTTTTCCTTATTTTCTTTGTGTTCTTTTCCTGCTGAAAAGGAATCCTGAGGCCTGAATCACTGTTAACAAGAAAATAAGTTGTTAGTTATGTGGTATTATTTTATCCTAGTTCTTTGCTACTTCTGAACTTGTTGTATTTCATCTATTTTGAACACACACTAGCAATGTGAGAAAGCAAACCCAAGCTGCAAGAGGGTATTTTAGCAAAGCTTAAGTTCTGACTTAATCATCAGTTGAGAATTTGACATGTCTCTCAAAGAGTTTTAAAAATTCCTATGGTATATTCAAGAGACATTCATTTTCATGGATCACAGAGGTGAGTAAAAGTGGAAATACTATTGGCTTTTTTTGTTCGTTTCCTTGCTGACTACAATTCGTTGTAATTTTTTGGCTTTTTTCATGGCAAAGGATGGTACCAGTTTCAATAAAACGTGTATTGAGAAGGAGTGTTCAGGGGCAGGTCATTTGCCATGCTGGGATGGGTTTCTGTCCTGTACCTCCAGATGCCCCCCAGAGCTGCTCTGCTCCTAAAATACACGGTGAAGGACAGTGCCGGGGAGGAGGAGGTGGCAGCAAGAGGCTTATTCTGTGCCTTGTGAGTTGGGTGTTTGGGATGTACAAATCCTGGGTTCAATTTTTGAACTCAGTTTGCAGATGCAAGCTGCTCCTTTCCTAAGCAGTGAAGGCCTTTGCTGCCCTTCACAAGAGAAACCTAAAAATTAATTGACTGGGCTTTGCTGTTGTTCTGCAGCTCAGCATACCTTTTATTTTTGATGCTATGCAGAATTAAAGCGAGGATGCAGACTAAAAAAACCCAATCTATTGTGAGATTTGGGTTTCGGTTCCAGTTTTCTCACCACGTGGCTGAACATATGAACAGTTTGAGATCAACAAGATCATAGAGCACGTGTAAGACTAATTTGCAATCTAAGTGAGTTTGTGGACAGAATTAGTTTTTCTGGCACATATAATTGTAAAAGGCCATAGCTAAATCATAATTTTAGGGGTTAATGTTCTTCATTATATGTAACTTTTTCAAGATTTTTTTTCTGAGTATAGAACTTTTGAGTTGATAATTAACTTCTGCATTAATGGAAAAGAAAATGTGTGTCTTAAAACCTACTGCAGAGCACAAAGATGTTGGAAATTTGGCAGTGTCTGAAGGGGTTTTTTTTTCAATTTACTAAAAAGCTAATATTAGCAATAATATTTTGTTTTAATATGAATAAAAGAAAGTGGAATTCACATGCAGGTATAGAAAGCAAGGATAAATCTATGTAATATGGTAACCTTAAGCATGTCTTAGAGCAAAATAATACACCTTCTGAAAACGTGCATTGAAATGGGTTTAGATGACTTTGAATGCATCAGTGATGAACATTTATTACAGCAGTCTTCGATAACTGCAGTGTAGAAAATTAAGAAGGTGAATAGTGTCCTCTTGACAAGTAGATTTGTAACTGAACAGCAAGGAGATATTTGCAGATGATGGTGGGAAGACTCTGAACAGCACTAACTTTGCTGCAAAGGAAAGGAAGAGGGTAATAACTGATGTTAAAAGCCTTTGAAAGGTTATAATGCAAGCTGTCGCAGAAGGATGTTTGTGGAATAACTTTGAGCAGAATTTGGTGATTGAGTGATGACTCGTCATACACACATCATCAGTATATTTGAGAAAGCTTTTAAGTATTCCTACATCTGTGGAATTACTTTCATATTTAGATTCCTGGGTGAAAGTAGGAAATTTATTAAGATTTGTTTCCTACTGCTGTAGCACTTCTATTCTAATTACTGTGGAAAAGATTGTGATGATGTGAAACCTACCCCCCGATTCCTCATTTTTTTCAAGTGAAAGCATCTTTTTTCATCATCCTTTTCCATATGCATGTTCTAAGTAACATAACTGCCTATACACAAAGAAATGTGAGAAAACATTTGTCCTCAAGGATACTGATTGAAGTTTTAGCTAAATGGAACAAAAAGGAAAATTAGTTTTCTAGTAAGCAGTCACTCAGGGAATTAGTACCAAAAAAGCATGTTTTCAGTCCACCCCCAAGTGGGCAAGTACCTCATGCTGAGTGGCTTGAGGGTTGTTTCTGTTTGCAGAGGTCATTGCTCACATGGGCAGTGAGGGTAGAAGAGTTTTTCTCCAACGGGCTGAGAAAATGTTTGCTGGAGAGGCACAGGAGAGTGTCTGTGGCTGCTGTTGGAAGCGCAGGCTTTTAGTTTTTAGCACTTTCACCCCAGTTTGGGAAAGAATGCAAAACTCTCAGCGATGTGAAATGCAGAGTCCCCAAGGCCTCCTTCTGCAGCCATCACTGTCTGAGAGTCCTGTGGATTTCAGATGATTTGTACAACTAAAGGTTGCAGGCACTGCAGCGGAATGACCTCTGAAATGGAATTTTTTTCCTTACGAAATGCTGTGTACTTAGGATGTGTAAGAATTACTGGGCTGTCACTGAAACAAGAAATTTGGTGCACTTGCTAATACTTACTGCTATCTTAATTCATTACTAGCACAAGTATACTGCTAGATGTGTTCCATTATAGTTCATGGAAAAAACCCTAGTGTATTGTTAGACTCATTAATGCAACATATATTTATATATTAAAATAACATTTTAGACTGAAGCAAGTAATACTGCACAGGCAAAAGAAGAAACTGCTGTATATATGAAAGAATAATCCTTTAATCATACTAGTTGTCATTAAAAAAAAAGCTGGAAAGTATCACTTTGGGAACATAAAAAGATCATGAAGATTTTTAACCTTAAATTCCAAATAAAAAAAAAATTGAGTTTGCAAACCTTTATTTCGTTGATAGAAATTGTTAAGTAGTTTTTATCTTTCTTTCAGAATAATCAGGGAAGGTTGTTTTCTGCTGGATGAGTCCACCAAATACTGAAACTTCAGGAATATAAATGACACATAATCCTTTTTTATCAATGCTAGAGGTCTTTATAGCAAGTGTTTCTTCTGCTTCCAGGTTCTGTTTGATCAAATATTTACTATGTTACTTTTTTCAAGTTCAGTGTGTTCTTCAGTCCTATTTTGATCTATTTATTAGGGACTTAGCAGGAAGATGTAGGTGTGCATTTATGGACTTTGCACATGATAAGAAGGTGGGTGGTATTGTTGAGCCCAGAAGGACTTCCACCTCCTTCTTCCAAGGCTGTTGGAAAATGGGGTAAGGCTATTACTGAGCAGTAGAAGTGCAAAGAAATAGAGCAAAGTTATAAGGGATGAGTTGGAAACTTCTCAGTTAGTTGTGCTGGATAAAAATAAGTAGAAACAGATTCTTTGTCTGCTAGGAAGTTGACAGTAAACTGTGAAGGTGATGATTCAGCTGTGAATGATGATTTTAGGTGCAGTAGGTGTATTATTTGCAGTAGAGACAGGGAAGCATGAATGTTATTTTCATAAGCCTTGTTAAGATCTCATTTTGAGCATATGGCCACCTGTGTTCATGTAGAGAAATGAGAACAGTGATGCAAATGAGAGTGTGTGGGGTGATGAAGGGAGCAGAGATCCTGTCCAGGAAATGGCAGAAAAGGACTTGAGTGCATTTATCATAGCAAAATACAGCAAGGGATTTGGTAACAATTAATAAGAATGATTTCACAAGGAAGTGTGAGGGAGGGACAGAACTGATAAAAGTTAAAGCACAGTATGAATAAAAATATAGGTAATTTCTGCAAGTAGTTTCCAAATACATTGGGGCTGTACATTTGACTAACTTTCTAAGCTTTTGGGGGATGGAGCTGTGGCATAAGCTTACAAGCAGCTCTTTGGAGATGGTGAACCTGAACAAGGTTTTCATTCTCCGCTTTAGGTTTATTAACTGCCAAGGTTAATTAATTAACTGCAGCCCTAATCTGTGCCTGAACTTTCTCAGGTGCTCATTGCTGTGTGTAAGAGGTTGCAGGGAGGCTGTGACACTGACCTTCCTGGTGCTTTATGCAGTGTGTTTACACTGAATGGATCCCCTCGAAGTGTCTGGGGTGGCCTGTGGGAGCCACTCTTTGTTACTGAGCATTTATTCTGCATTTCCCTCCCCGTCCCCAGAGCATGAGTTTCTCCGTGTAGGCGGAGGCAGGATGTTGGGTGGGTTGTAATGAAAAACCTCAGGTGCCTACCTGGTGTGTCTTCATACTTGTGTTCTTCATACTTGCTGCTGGTTGAAATAATTTGCCTGAAGCCTCTACCAGTGTTGTTGAGAGGAATTAGAGGGTTTGGATCATCTGGATATTTTCCCCAAGTAATGATTCCATTCTTTCCTACTCAGATGAGCTGTAATGTGCAGGATATTGAGAAATGTTAATGTGTAGCAGGAATGGTTGTCAGGAGTAATCCTTTAAAATGCTGTGGGCTGGCAGCTTATTAAAAGAGAACTAGATTTATCTAGTGCAGTTCTGTAGCCAGGTGCCTCTTCTGTTTTGAAGACAGATTCTGTAAAGTCCCATTATTTCCTAAAAAAATGAGGTGGGAGGAAGTGGGGTGGTTTCGTAAATGCAGGTAGTTCTCTGCAGAGAGAACTTGCTTTTTCCATTGAATTACAAGGCTAGATATTAATTTGAATGTTACAGAGATGTGTGTAAAAGTTAATACTAGGTGCTTTCTTAGTAACTGCATATATAGAAATTGTTATTAGGTTGACAGCCTTAATATTAGCAAGTTGTTTTGCATTTTCAGCTACTTTTTGTATTGGAATATGTGTCTTCCAGGTGTACTGTTGAATACATTTGAAAGATGCAAAATACATAAATTAAACTGTCAATTTTCCAATAAAATAATAGTATGCCTGAGGTTAGATCTGAGTAGTATATAGTTCAGTTTCTATCTGAGCATTTATTTGATTGTACGATTTTGTGTAGTTTGTAGGTAGCTTGTATTTAAAAATTAAAAATCACCATAATGTACTTGTGTGGGGCATGAAACCAGAAAGAAAAAACTCAAACATGTTTATGCATTTTCCCTTTTTCTTACCTCTCTGTATCAGGAACTGCTGAAATGGGTTGTGGATTGAACAAACTAGAGAAGCATGATGAAAAACGACCTGGTAATATCTATTCAACTTTGAAGAGGCCCCAGGTAGAAACCAAGATAGATGTTTGCTATGAATATCGATTCTTGGACTTCACAACACTAAATGATAGTAAGTACACAATATTTTTCTTTAGATTTTGTTTTCTATTAAAATAAGTTTGTTAATTGCTCCATAATGTTTTTTGAATAGTAGTTAAGTTCTTAAAATGTCTTCAATTTCTCTAAGTAAATGCCTTCTCTTCAGTCGCAATGTTTCCATGCAGAGATCTCTGTGAGACTTTTGTGTTAATTGTTAGCCTTACACTTAGTTACAGGTTATCAGATTTTAGGTTCTTTTACCCTCCCCGTTTTTGTTTCGTTTTCTTGGATTTTTTAGATTTGTTTTTTTACTCTGATGTGGATGTTTGTTTCCCTGATTTGCATTTTATCCAACTTTCATATGGTAAAGCAATTCAGATCTGCAAGGTTATATACTTCACTGCTCTTTTTTCTTCATTCCCTTGTGCTCTCTGGGCTCTGTCAGAGGTATTTTGAAAGGCTTAAGTTAGTGTTTTCAGTTTTAATAACTTGCCATAAATAACTCTTATGTGATTACGGATACTTACAGGTGCACCCATGTAGGTGGAAACAGGATAGTGGGAGACACTAAACGCCTAAAACATCAAAGGGGTGAAGATTCAGTCTCATGCAATTTTTACCTTGGGTTTTTTTTTTGTTCTGTCTGAAATAGTCTTGTTTTAATTCTTGTGACAATCCATAGATATTTCATTTTTTTCCTTCCTGATTGACATCAGGCATCTCTCCCAGTATTGCTCACACCATTGCCTGTGCCCTCTTTCACTTCAGAATTAGCCTGTTCTACAAGCAATTACTCCTCACACCATTTGGAAATCTGAAGCTTGAGCAGAAGGCTGGGACCTGCTTCTTGCTATATATAAAACAACACAGTACCAAAATCTGCTAGAGCTGGCTGGCAGGATGCCAGGTAGAGCCTCTGTGCTCTTGCCCTGCAGTGTGCTGCGACTTCTCTTGTTTTGCAAGTCAGGTCAAAGGAAAAGCCAGAGCGTGCATCTCTCACGGTGTGAGACAAAAGAGCTGCTGGTGTGTCGCTTGATGAGACACCTTGTGCAGCTCAGCCTGTCAGACCAGAGTAGTGGGAATTTTGTTGGGTCTTAAAACCTGCTGCAAGTAAACTTGAATTTGAAAGAGGTGGAGGTTGGAATAGGTGGTTGGACAGGACTGTGCTCTTGCAGGCAATGTGAGAGTTGAGAAATTTTGTTTTTGCAGACTTTGAGTGCCTATCTTCTGTATTTGTGTTCTCTTATGTTTTTTGATACACTAATTGGGATGCACTGCTGTTATTGAGAACACCAAGCAAATGGTAGAGGAATTTTTTTCGTGTTTATGTATTGCAGTTGTTTCGGCATTTATGTGTTTTTATTTCAAAGTGAACTGTTTATGTCCTTTGATAGTTTGACAGCTTTTACTGAGATGTACTGCAAGTTGTGTGATTAGAGAAAATGAATTAATATTGAGGACAAACTTCTGTGGGCTTTTCTGGAATATTCATCATTCTGTCTGAGTGTCTCTCAAATTTAGCATGTGCATTACCCTGTTCTCTCATGAAGTCTCATCTTTGGCACTGTGTGGAGGAAGAATCAGTACTTGTGGTAGCAATGTGGCTTGCCTCAGGCACCGAAGATGTCTGGTAAAGAGCGAAAAATTTAACCGAGGCTTCCCAAGTCTGATTAAATGCACAGGTTTGTTGTAAAGCATACTTGTTTATGGTTTTCTTACTCATCATAGATTGTTATATTAAGATTTTAGGTGGTAAGGCTTCAAAGAGACTGTTAGTAGGACTACTTCTATCAGATTCTTTGGCTTGCCAAATAGCATAAGCTCTCCAGCTCCATTGAGTTCTGCTTTGGCATGTTGTATTCCCATCACTCCAGCCTCTGAGGATGTCAGCAGATAGGCAGATGTGGAGGGGATGGAGCTGTTGTTCCTGCTCTTTTTCCTTAGTACCACCTGTGACTGTGTGCTCTCAGGATTGGCGGCTCCCTCCCTATTGTAGTCACTGGCTGTGAAGTGTGTGAAGGCCCATGTTGCACTATGTAGTGTTGTGGCATTCCAGGTTTTTCTCATCATCACTGGTGCATCTATGTTTTTGCTGAGAAATAACCTCTGCCGATAACCAGCATTAACAATGAGTGTTTCACCTATATCTGTGTGGATTTGGAGGCTTCTAAGAATGAAATGCTCCTAGCTGTGTAAAAAGAACATTTGGATTGTGAAGCCTGTCTTCTGTGAATCTACTTTAGCCCTTCCAGCATTTATGTATCTCCTGACATAATTTTTTCCACAGGTTTTCTCCTTCACTGGATTTTTAGAACAAGCTGTATTAAATTACGAGTAGCTACAGAATATTTTATTGTATTCTTATGCTAGGTCTTATTTACAAGACTAGTGAGCCTGGCAGTGGAGACAGGTACTCATTTTTCTCTGTAGCTTTTCTATAGCGTTGATTGCTCTGATAACTATATCTCTCACAAGTGTTAATGGTAAGAAGGATGTGATTATCTCCAAGTTGCAAGTGGGAGCTAATTCAAAGGTCACTGCCAGAAGTTTTCCAAGTTCTTAGCATTTCCTCATGTGTTCCGAAAGCAGCTCTTGTTGACTTCAGACAAAAAGGTGACTGGTGGTCATATTTGCAGTTTAGAACTGCATGTGTTTGCAAATCTGATACCCAGATAATCAGAGATCTGTTCCAGAATGTGGCATATGTTTAAAGTGCACTTTGTCTGGCAGCTAGGCGGATGTAAGGTTTTGCAGCTGTATGTGGGGAAACACTGCTCCTCTCTCTTGTCTCTTATCAGTTCTGTTAATTGATTTAACTCATGTATCTGGCAGGTTATGTGATTTTTTATTTGGTTATCCTCGGCTGTATCTGTGTCTTCTGGAAGGGTCTGAAGAATTCTGGAGTTGGTAGAAGTGGAGGGAATGTGTTGTCAGGAAGAGAAATAGGACCTTCCTTAAATCAGCTCACACTACTATGAACTCAAAGAATCACAGAATAAGTGAGATTGGAAGGGACCACAGTGGGTCATCTGGTCCAACCTCTCTGCTCAAGCAGGGCCATCTGAGAGCACGTTGCACAGGATTGTGTCCAGGCAGTTCTTGAATTTCATCTCCAGTGTGGGAGAGTCCACAACCTCTCTGAGGAATCTCTTCCAATGCTCAGACATGCACAAGTACAGAAGTTCTTCCTCATATTCAGGTGGAACTTCCTGTGCATCAGTTTCTGCCCATTGCCTCTTGTCCTATTGGTTGGCACCACCACAAAGTCTGGCTCCATCCTCTTTGCACCCATCCTTAAGATACTTTATACACGTTAATGAGCTCCCCTCTTGGTCGCCTCTTCTTGAAGCTGAACAGGCCCAGCTCCCTCAGCCTTTTGTTGTAGGAAAGATTCCCCAGACCCTTGACCAACTTAGTAGCTCCCTACTGGACCCGCTCCAGGAGCTCCATGTCTCTTTTGTACTGAGGAGCCCTGAACCAGACACAGAGCTCCAAATGTGGCCTCACCAGGGCTGAGCAGAGTGGGAGCATCACCTCCCTCGACCTTCTGGCAATGCTCATTTCCTTAGCATCACTCTGTTGAAAACAGGGACAAAATACTGTCCCAGTGATCATTTTTCTGGAATGTTAGCTAGAAACTTAACTTTACTTGCTTGCTGTCTTTGGTTACTGTTTACCTTCTGACATACACAGCTAAAAGAATGTAAGGAAATATGCTCCTTTATTACATTTTTTTATTCTTTTCTGAACTTTTGCCTTGCTTTGCACTGATGCAGATGTCCAGTGGAAGATAGTGTTTTATCACTTACTTGAGTGATAAATAATAAACTGTATAAATAGTGCATAGATGCAAAAGACAGAATTAAGGCTGCAAGTGTAAGCTTCATTTTTATGTTTCCCAGTGTTACAGATTGATTTACTTTAAAGTGAAGTATCTAGGGAAAAATTTTCCAAGCTTTCAAGGAAAGCAGGCTATGAAGAACCCATCAGTGTCCATTGTGTGCCACAACATGGGTAATCTGGATGGTTCTCCAGAATTAAAGTGGTTAGATTTGCCACTGTCCTTTACATTTTTAAAAAGTGTGAAAATTGCTGTCAGCAAAGCGTTATCTAGTGTAGATTGGCACTTGAGAAGTAAGGGGCACTTTGCTAAGATGTTTCAAACTTGAGATGGGGATACTTGTTTTGATCTGTTGTCTTTGTAAATCTGCTTATGAGTCTGATTTTTCTTGTTTCTGCTAAGGTGGCCTCTTCCAAGAAATCCTAGTCTGTCTTCCATGTTATCCTTTGAGAGTGTCATCCTATGTTCAATTAGTTAGTCATCTGTACTATCCAAAGGTTATGGGCTGCTTTTCTCCCTCAGGTGAAACCACACCTGTTTTCACCCAAATTAAATTGATAAAATCATCACTCATTTTCACTTGTGAAGAAAACGTTACTGTATTTGTGGATTGAATGGCTCATTGCTGGTTCAGTGAAATGTCAGAAGAAGTGCAGAGGAAGTTGTCTTCTCACTGCCTTAGAGACAATACTAATGTTAAGTAGAAATGATTGAATTTTATAACAATAAAAAAATCAAGGGAAATAGAAGACAGTTGCAGCAAACCTTTTGCTACAAAGCTGGAAGAGACAAATTAGGATCTACACTATATACTTCAGGACTTTATTGAAAAAAACCCCTAACAACAAAAGATTGTGTCACCTGCCCAAAAGTAAAGAATTGGGATTTTTGCATCCCTCTCCTTATAAATAAAAGGAGATGAATAAGATCATCTTGTACTTCTGCTGTCTCCAAGTTTTATTAGAAATAAGAGGCAAATGGTGAGCAAGTCTCAGGAGGATATGTGCTGGCAAATGGAATAGTCTTAATTTAAAGCAACCATGCTTTCAACAGTGCCTCGATGGGGTAAGCTGGTTTGTTTTGTTTTGTTATTTTGTTGGAAAGAGAAGTATTCCAGTAATCTGCATTCCTTTCTTGCTCTTATTTGATCTACTTATTTTGGAAAACTGTACTTGCAATGACAGACGATACAGAAACTAAACTAACTTATCCTCTATTTCTTTTCTTTCACCTCTTGGGTTATGATGACTTTCTGAGAAAAAACAGGAATCTGATAGTAATTTATCTCTTCACTTCTCAGAATAGGGTGAATTTTTTTGGTATTTAGGGGAATTTTTTTGACTAACTTGATTGGGTCTTTATTTTTTTTCTTCTGCTTTGCTTTACATTCTTGTAGTAATTCATTGGCCTGATGAGTTATGATAGGTTTTGGCCTTGAATAAAGTTGGCATGAAACATATGCTAGCCATGTGAGGAGAATGGAATGGGGTATACATTTTTTTAAATGGGGAAAGGCCATACTCTGAACAAGCCATTTGTGCTGTAAAACCACTGAAATCCAGATGTTTTGATGGAATGAAAAATAGCAATATTTCACATGTCCCAAAGAAGTTTTTAAGTTATAATGTGAATACATGAGCATGTGGTTTTTATCCTGATTGTCAAGAATTTGTATCTTTAGTTAAAAAAAACCCCAAAATGAAGAAAATTATTTAAAAGTAAGGTTATTAATTGCATTCTAACACTCCCACCATATTTTTTGCTTGAATGTTTTAAGTGTTGTGGTCTAAGGACATGCGTTTTACCAGGACAGTACTCCCAGTGTAACAAATTTACTACATTTGTAAAACCTTCTTATTTGAGGCATTTCGCCGGGGTGTGTGGGTGTGTGGGTGCGTGTGTATATATATACACTCATACCCATATATATATATGTATGTGTGTATATGTATAAAATTTGAAAATGTATTTATCTTTCAGGTTCTGTCAAGCATATGGATACTTTACCATCATGTTTTGGAGCCACTTAGAGTGCTCAAAAACCACTTACTCTACAGTATTATTAAAACTGCTGTGGCTGGGCTTTTGATTTTTATTGATTTTTTTTTTTCCTAATACAAGACACAAATAATGTGTTAGTGGACCTTTGCAGAGGGCGTTTTTGTAGTAGAATCGATAGTTAAGAATATATCCATACTGAAATCTTCTTTAATTTGAAATTAAATTTCAGTTTTGTGTAGGCTTAAATTAATAGAAGCCCCCTCTGTTTTCCCCGTGGAGAAGGAAAGAAGTCTGATTCGGAATTGGAAGTGTCATGCCCTGGAAAGTGTGCAAGTAGAGGACAGAGAAGCGTTTTTCCTGTAAAACGTGTATGTGTTTTTTATCAGGAAATTATTTTTTTTGTAGAACATGGTACTTGTTGTTGATGTCAATGCTTACCTTCTCTTCCTGTTGATAATTTTTATATTATATTAAGCAGTTATTTGTGCCTGGCTTCTGCGTTCTGTTTCGCTTCACCATTCACTTGGGAAAAAACCCCCAAAACCCAAACATAAAAAATAAACAACTCCAAGCAAGTGGCTGTGTGACTGAAAAAAGAACAAAACCTGCAACTCTTGCATTTGCAGGTGTTATTTGATTTAAGACTAGTAAAAGCAAATATTTCCCCATTGGCAAAGTTATTTAATTTTGCTTTCATTTCTGTAGGCAGAAGAACATAAATTAAATTAGCATTTGAGTTTTGTATTTCAAGTTGACCAGGTCTGTTACCACCATTTAGTCCTCAGGAGCGATGAAATAAAATTAGCATGGCAAAATATTGTTAGGTTATTTATGAGATGTGATAACTTGAACCAGACTGTGTATAGATTGTCTATAACTGACTAAAACAATGCTTCGGAGCAGATTAATATGCAGCAGGTTCAGAGCAGAAAGATGATCAGCAGGAGAGGCCAATGGATGATTCTTTGTAGCCCAGATTCTGCTAATGCCTCCCGTTTGTTAAAGCTTTGTCTGTGCGCGTATCCCCTCCAACTTAGTTTGATGATACGTATGTGATATAAAGAATCAGCATAAGGGTTTTGCTGGATCTGGGCTTCAGTCCTTTTTATTAATGCAAATATGAAGAAATGAAATTTTTTGGCTTGGTTTTCTGTTCCAAGTGAATTCCACTCTGTAGCATTAGAGAATCACAGAATATTCTGAGTTGAAGGGGATCCCCAAGGATCGTTGAGTCCAGCTGTTAAGTGAAAGGCCCATACAGGGATCAAACCCACAGCATTGGTTTGCTCCAGTAACCCTTCAGGACTTGCCACTGTAAGTCACAGCAGAATGAAATGTTTCTGCTGTAGCAGTTTATAAAACTCGTGTGCCTTGGGAAACTTGCAATTTGACATAAAAGGAGCATTCCATATGTTAGGAGTTTAATAAATGCCATAAATTACATCATAAATGTAATTGCTGGAAAGAGTCATTAGATTTGAACTTTACTGTTTTTTAAATAAGGATGCATGACTGTGAGACGTTTTTTAGTTTCTAAATGGAAGCTCTGCTTTCCATAATTACTGTATCTAGATCCTTGTTGTAATAGACTGCATGTACACTTTTTTCTAATGTATATATATTCTGTATCTGCACATCAGTGAGGTGTGCAAAACACAGACACGTGTATGTACTGTATTTTATTCACATATATCATTGAGAGGGGTAATTCCTGGGGATATGACCTTTCAATCACTTAAGTTTTGCTTTATGGCTACACTTAATTACACCACAACAGAAAGTGCAAAGAGCTTTATCTGAAGTCCGGTGATGACTGTGACAGATCTGGTAATAAGTCCTGGGGAGACCATTGTGCTGGTGGCTAGATCATGGCCTTCAAAGCAAGAAGTTGGTCAATATGATGAATTAACTATCCTAGCCCATATCTTAACAGTTACATACCTGCAGAAAAGCTGTACCATTCACATAATTTCAAATGTGAAAAAGCCTAAAGTTTGCTGGCATTTCTTGTCCCCTCAATAATCCAGCTGTACTGTGACACTGCTATTTCGTGTTGGAATAATACATTATAGACTAGATGAAACCTTAGATAAAATATGGTATGTATATTAGAACATCTCAAATATGTTGAAGAATATGAGTATGATGTATTTTGGAACTGTATTTTCAACCTGTGATTGGAAACATAGTTTTCTTTTAGATGCTTTTATGGAATCCCAAATACATCTAGCAATGTCATAGCCATTCTTTCTCTGTGGATTCTGCTTGTGTATTTAGACAGTGGGTGTGTGTGAAACAAAAATGGACTAGGGAGGAAAGGAGTATCTGCAGAACGTTGTATTTATGCATGTTTCATGTTGTCAAAAACTGTATGCCACAATAGTCATGTGGGTGCTAACTTTCTAGTCTACACTCATTTTTAGACTGAAGATTGGGTTCCTGTAATACTCCATTCTTACCATGCATTCATTTTATCTACTGTGTTAGCTCAAGGTTCTTCTTAATGTAGTTACTGAGTTCTTCCAAGAGATACATTCCATACGTTACATTTACACTAATGCTATAATTTACTCACAGCATGGAAAAGTACAGATACTGTCTAAAAAGAGCTCTCAACTGCCAATAAATCTTTTCTTTCTATCAGGAACTCAGGAACTGCACATGATCTTTCTGAGTGGCCATGTCTTTTCTCTGGCCTCTGGCTTTGCACATTTTTCCATGCTGTTCATTTTTCCTGATGCTGTTCAAGAGGCAAGGAGCCAGACTTGGCAGTCTGCAAGGCTGGCAGACAGGCATTTCTCATGGAATGGTGAAATGCTTCAAGCCACAGGAGCCCAATTCTGTTTTCTCAGAAGCAAAACTTCCCCTGTGTTTAACTGGAGTGGAAGATCAAGTAACTTCAAACTTACAACTTCAAATAGTAAATGCCTCATGGTTTTATTATGGGAGAGAAGTGATTAGGAGTCATCTCTGTAGTAATCTGCTGAGTCTTTTTAGTACTTGTTGCTACAAATTCCTTGACATCATCCAGATAAAAGATAATGTAGAAAACCTATGCAGTATTGCAATGGAGTTCTTAACATATTTAAAAAATAAATTATTTTTGTTTGGCTAAGATCTCATGCAAACGAAAGGTTTAGAATTGGTTCATCCTGAGTGGAGCATAGCCCCTTTGAGAGATAAAAGGAACTTTTGGTGTCAACTGCTCTTGACCTTGAGATACTGAAAGCACTGAATAGATGTACATTAATCGTGCTGGATTTTTTTTAAAGTTTGCATTTATATTCCTCATGTTCCAATGTGAAGAATAAAGAGTCTCTATTGTGATGGGAATGGTGTCAACATTCAGCTGTTTCACATAGCCTGTAGCAGTGTCTTGGTGGGTCAGGTCCGAGGGTCCGCACAGCAGAACAAAGGCTGGTATCAGGCTGTGCATTGTCTTAAGACAGTAGTGTGGAGCAAGAGAAGCAGACAGCCAGGTTGGGGCAGTTATTTCTGGGGAGTTTACACTCCCCATTAAAATGCATTCGAGGGTTTTACTTTGGACAAAAGTTACATGTCCTCTTGTACACTGGAAATCCCACTGCATGTGTTTCAGAGCAGCCTGCAGGAAAGGTGTCTGAAAAATGCTCCTGTCTGGCTTGCGAGCCCTTCTGGGGGCCACTCCAGGACACGCTGTTTTGTCCCAGTGTCTGTCTCGCGCTTATGACTGTACTTGTCATTGCTCTGCCCAAGTGACACTTGTAAAGAGATTCCACATTCAGCAACATGTCTGATTTCTGTTCTACATCTGTTCTGAGTTTGTCTTCTGTTCCTGCATTTCTGTGCATGCTACCATTGCAGCTACTGCCGGATGACTTCTCCTGACTTCTTTTTGCCACTGGCAGCTGTGGCAGCTACTCTGTGAGCACACTCCAGATGAGCTGACTGCCTCCTGCTTCCTCCCTACCTTTGTCCGAGGATGAAGACATGGACTGTGTATTGCCTTTACAGGTTTTCACTCTTCTATGTGCTCTGCCCTACACCCACTAGGGAGGGTGCCACAGGTGTGGGACACAAAGTTGGACTGCTAGGGCTAGTGCTTGCCTCTCTGCACTGAGAATGGTGTGGTAGGTCAGAACTTGCTGTTGTACAAGCTACTGCTGTGACTTTGCCATTGCTGGATGAAATTTTGGGAGTCCAAACCTCCATTCACAGGTGTGGCTGTTGTCCTGTGGAGTCCCGTGATTGCGGTACCCATTGATCAGTGGCTAGGCAGTTTGGGGAGGGAGGGCAGGTTTGCAGTGGGCAAAGTCATGATCAAGGTCTGCAGTGTCATCCTGCAAACATTGTTCCAAACACTGCTCCTGCAGAGAAGCTCAGCAGAGCTCAGTGTCTAGAAGTGAGGAGATCCAGTCTCTTCCTGGTGGCATTTGGCTGTTTATCACCTTTATATGGGCATATTTTCTTTGTCTCTTGCCTGACTTTCAACGCCTGTTTTGACTTTTTCTCCCTGTTGGCAGATGCCTTTGGCTGCTAGTTCAGTGGCCCTCAGGAATCATAACAGGCTTCGGACTGAGTGTTTTTGCTAAGAAAAAACATGGCTGAAAAGTAGCAGCAACAGCATACCATGCGGGAAAAGGGAGGGGTAAGAGTCAAACTTGTGCCCCACTCTTATGAGAAGTGATAAAGGAGGGAGAACTGACAAAAGGAACGGTGATAAAGTCTGTCCTTCTGCTGCCCTGGCTTGGAGAGTGGAGATAAAGTAGAAGGAAGGAGAGTAGTACAGTCTGCTCAAGTCCTGCAGTATGGAGATCAGCTCCCCCCTACTCTCAACAAGCAAACATGTATTTCTCCCTGGGAAGCATCTGTTCCTTCCCTGCTTTTCTTTTAGCTTGCAGAGGAAATGGCCTGCCAGTCCTGTTTCTAGGCTTTTGGCTGAAGCATCCCGTTCAGAGGACCGTGCCCTGTCAGCTGCTTGATAGGCTGTCAACACTCAGCTGACATGTCAGCTCGTATGAAGCTCCAAAGGGTCTTCATAGCCAGAATCCTTCAATCCTAGAAACTGCCTCCACACTCTTTCCCGCAAAAAAAAAAAAGGCAGCAATCAAGATATCTGTCAGCCTTGTGATGAGCTATAACATCCCTAGCCCAGGCTCCCTGCCATAGCTTTCCTGCTGCTGTGCCCCAGACAACACAGACACTTAAAGGCTTCTCCACTGAAAAAGTAGAGTGGAAGGCACAGCTGCAGCTAAGCAGCAGTGGGGCTGAAAAAGAGTTCAAGTAACATACTGGCTAACTTTATTGTCAGACAAGGTGAACATGACCCAAAGTAACAAATGACCCATGTAACCCAAAGTTACAAGGAAAGTGGTAAGGAAAAAAGGAGGGGAAGTGGTATCTGGAATGCCAGGACAAAGACAAAGACAAAGGGTGATGGGGTGCTGATATGGCCTCCACTAGAAATATTCCCCCAGGGACCAGCATGACCAGAGAATTAACTGGAACAAAATCTAGCCCTCCTTTGGTACCTGTCACTGCACTTCCAGTCATGGGGAGAAGTGAGAGGTATGCACCCTGTCTGTGTGCTGCATGTTGAAATGGGGAATAAAAGCAAATCTTCCAACATCCTTCCATTGAATAGCACCTCCCCTGGTCCAAAATGAGGCCTCCATGCTGTATCTCTGCAGCGGATCACACACAGAGCTAAGAAGAGCTCCAGGAGCAGGAGCATGTTGTTCTCCTGAGGGATTATGGGACCAGTTGGCTTTTCATGAGTGCAGAAGGAAAGGGCACTACCCTGACAGCATCTGCCACCTACGCCTTCCAGAGAGGTAGAACCACCCTGGCCTGGACCAGTTGTAGGTCATGGACAGGGAGACCCCAAACATTTTGTGTAATACCATTGCTGTGTTCGCCTGTGTTTGGAGAGGGAAGGGACTTCACAGCAGCACCTCGCTGTGTCTTGAAGCCTAAGAGGGAGGTGCTAGCCTGACATTTACGATGCCCTGCTCATTTGATGTGAGCACTCGTGCATGGTGGAAACAGGAGAAAGGATCTTCAGAAAGGAGTGGGCATCAGGAGAAAACAGAGCAGACGAAATAGGGAAAGAATATCAAAGGACAAGGAGTAGCTGAATACATAAACTGAAAAATTTGAGGGTCATGAGTGACTGTGGAAATGGAGGGACAGATAGCATTTGACATGTTTAGCAGGAAGAGAAGACATGGCCTTGCATGAGTTTTCAGTGTTTTGGGAGCTTTCCAGTGCCAGAGGGATGCCTTTTTGTTGTGTTGTATCACTGAAGCCCGGCAGGGACTGCAGCTGTCATTTTGACAAGATTTGCTATCAAGTTCTGCCTAAATAAAACCCATTGTATCATGCATGGACAGGCACATGGTCTTTTACTGAAGAAGACAACTTACATTTCTGGATTCAGATCCCTTTTGGGTCTTCCATGACAATTTCTGCCTTTTTTTTTTTTTGAATCTGAGTGACATGAAAAACGTCCTCCGAGTGTGTTAGACTTATTTCATTATTGAACAGGGGAAAGCTTACTTTAAACCTTAAAACTCTATCATTTCTAGAAAAGATCAATTTAAATTTTGTTAAAGAATAACCTAGGAACAGTTAGGTAGTTTGAATCTATCATGGAAACTGCACAATTTCTCCTTTCTTTGCCCCATTCTGTAGATACGTAGAATTGTTGCTTCAGCAGTTATACTTTAGCATAATTGTGACTGCAGTTTAAATTAGAGTTGTGAATATTGAACTCAGCAAAATAATGTAGTTTGCAAACCTTAATGATTGTCTCAATGTTAACTGTTCTTCAGGTTAGTGTTCTTCCAGCATTTGCATGGGTTTTGTGTTTGAATGCCTGACCTGCATTTTCTTTACCTTGACTTGATATATAGAGAAGCGTTGATCCTATGTCCGTGAAAGTGCTTTACCTACTTGAGACCTTTGTTACTGTTTTGTTTTTCAGTGCCTGTGTGTATGTGCACAGGTGATAGGTAGCCTAGTAAGTCTGTAGAAGATGTAAATATACTGCCAGGCAAACATCTCACACTGGGCCTGGTATAATGCACCTTTTTGCCATAGGTCTCAGTTTAGTGCTGCATTCCAGGAACTTGCTGGTTCGTGGCTAGTCTGCAGCAGTGTCAGAACTCTTCAGCGTAAGCACTTGGTGAAATACCATTTGATCATTACTATCTTGCAGCCATAACATATTACAAAGCTGATAAAGATTGGTCCAGGCCTCCAGATTGTGGCCTTCTCTTTAAGCGATGAGGCAGCCTGGAAATATGTTCATGGCTTCTGTAGAGGAAAAGAGCTTACTAGTATTTGCCAAACACTGTGCTAGTCTTGCTTCCAGTTCCCCAGCTAGCTCCTTTGGCACTCGTTCAGATATCTTGGCAAAAGCCTGGCACATGTTGCATATTTTTGTCCTGTGTCTTAAACAGTCTCAGTGACTTGGTTTTATCTTATTGCAGTCATACAAGTGTGTAATATCCTGGACTTAAGAGGAGTCCGAGTGACACAATTACTACATGAAATTGCAGCCTGCCTTCTGTGATACAGCTTGCAGGCCCAGCAGACTCTTGGTTTGTGTGCAGTCATGTTTTTGCAAATAATTTGATACTTGTGACACACTGAGATAATCTTAGGAAAAGCAGCACTGGAGCGGAGTTTCCGAGATATGAGGTAGCACATGACAAGTTTCAGCTGAGCCCGATGCTTGCTCAGCAGCCGCTGTAGTGAACTGGTGTGGCTCTTCCTGGTAAGTGCTAACCCATGCACTGTGATAAGGTCTTGCACAGGAACTGCAAGCTTAAGGCTTCCCAGCCAACTGGTTTTTGCAAAACCTGCTCATTTCATATAAATGGAGCTCTCTTTAGTTGAATTGTACAGAACTCACAGCTTCCTTCTCCCCCCAAATAATCATCCTCTCACCTTGAGACTTGCAGTGATTAGCTACAGATTCTTCTTGAAAGAAACAGGCTTTTCAAGGGGAAGAGAATCTCATTAAGCCTTTGCTGCAAGCTGCAGCTCTTGATCAGCACACGAAAGACAAGCTTGACAGTCATCAGGTGAGTTAAGAACTGCAAAAATATTATCTGTCTCTGTTAAACAGTCATCAGTTGAAAGAGTTCATCTCAGTCTGAGAATACAGAGGCTTTTGCGTACGCTGTGGCACATAAAAAATTAAAGACATCAAGGATGTGAGAAGTCCTAAAGGTGCCACGCATTTCCAAATGAATTGATAAAAGGCCTTAAATCTGAAAGAGAATGAGGTATGAGGTTTACAAATAAACAGGTGGAATTTTTGAGAAAGTTAGAGATAAGCCAGGGCATGGTTACTAGTGAAGTATAAATAAACAGCAGTCTCCTGCTGTAGTTCCTCATTTGCTAAGCCCTTTGTGGTGTTCTTCTATTTGAACAATTGTTTCCTGAATTTCTTAATAACAACTTGATAAAAGAATTGGCAAATAATCCAAAATTGCATAGGTTAATTCACGAGCAGTTATTGTACAGATTACTAGGAAGCAAAAAAAATTAGCATCTACTTCTATCTCAAACCACAAAACAAAAGAACAAAAAGAGAGTGACAGAATAAATGGTCTTTTGTTAAGTTATTGTCTCATAAAGTTTGGAACTGTGTCAGAATTGCTCTTTTTTTGTTTTGTTTTGTTTTTGTTGTTTATTTACTTAGGAATGCTCAGCTCAGATGCAGCATCTGTCTTTCTCTGCTGTCCTTCTACCCTCTTTTTCCAGCTGGGTTGAATGCCTTGATGAAGCCTTTCAAGTGATCAAATAGATAAAATTGTACATATTTTGTGGGATTATTTTCATTGTTCTTCACCACATGTTCAATGAATACAACACTTTATAATTGTAACACTTTGTTTTCAAGCTGCACTCTTGTACTACTTATTGTCATTGTTGTTTGTTTAGTTAGGTTTTTTTTATTATAGTAAAATTTTTGTGAAAATTTGTCTTCTTATCAACAGATACTTTCAGGGAACCCTTCTGGAAGCATTGGTGAAAACTCAGACTATTTTATCAATGATATTTCATTATTAGCTAGTAGCAGGTCTGGCCTTTTTTGACGTAAGAGAAGTTAGAAATTGTTCTCTCTGTTTTGCATAATCCGCTTAGGACTGGGGAGAAGTGAAAGTGTCTTGGACGTGGGCTGTCATATGATTAGAAGTTAGAGCCACGTGAGGCTGCCTGTGACCTTTCTTTGGGTTGCTTTATTAGGAGCAGCAAGAAAACAGTGTTAGCCAGGGCATAGAAGCACTGTGCTTTGCACTTTTTCCCAGGTTTGCTTCTGAGGTATTGTCTGCAAGGAGGAGCTGACAGGAATAACAGCCTGCAGTTCTGTTGTATGCTCACTGTGAGTATGCATTGTCGCACACCACTGTGCTACCTGTAAAGGTTATTTTCTGTTCCTTTTAAAGAGAACCGCGAAAGTGACCCGTTTATTTTCCTCTGTATTTTA
The DNA here is from genome assembly GCA_013389985.1 of Dryoscopus gambensis. Taxonomy (NCBI): domain Eukaryota; kingdom Metazoa; phylum Chordata; class Aves; order Passeriformes; family Malaconotidae; genus Dryoscopus; species Dryoscopus gambensis. The sequence goes on from WEIT01021605.1 coordinate 60,373, forward strand.
TTATTTAATCAGTAAGAATGTGCAATTAAGAATTCATTTTTGATGTCGCTAACCCAAAAGGGATCCTATCCAAGGGGTAAGGGAAGTCTTAGATCTTAAGATTGTCTGCGTAATACTTTTTAATTACCACTTTCATACTGCGAAAGAATTCTGTCCCTCTTGG
>WEIT01021605.1:63009-76123 GCA_013389985.1 Dryoscopus gambensis
AACACTGCTTGCTTGCTTATACGATGTGTGTTACATTTTTGGCTGCTTTAACATTTATTTAGTTGCACCAGTAAAGCTGAAAACAATTTAACAGACATCTATGAAATATTACAGCATTTTCTGAGTAGGGAATTTTTATTTAACGGAGACCAAAAGAGCAGTGAGAACACTGTATGTTATCTTCCAAATGAAAAACACATACCATTTGGAAGTGTCTTCTCTTTATCTAAAATATATAATATTTTAAGCCAGGAAAAAGATAAAAAGATGAAAGTCACTATGGTACTTTACTTAATCTAATTTAAAATATTAAGTGCTTAGTATCTACCACTGCCTTTTGAAGAAAAGGAATATCATTGGTTGATACAGTCAAGAAATGAGAACATCTGAAACAGGGTAATATATGGACTTCAGTGACAGGATTGGGAAAAATCCCTTTGTAGCTTTTAAAAAAACCAAACAAACTTGGCACGCAGTATCATCCTAAATAAGATTTTACAAGAAAGTCTAAAACATCTATTACAACAGAAGGGGAAAATGCATGTGAAACACTGGTGAAATAAAGTGATGAGAAACAGAAACCAGCAGGTAACATTTGAATAAAGCCTTCAAGCATTTCTAAAGCTATCTGTCCTTTTCCGTATATATAATGCAAAGTGTTATGTATGAAATATATACAGGCATGACCTGCCAAGAGGATTTTGGTTTCCCTGGAGACTATCGGTTCTCTGTTGCACGGGTTGGCTTGGGGAATAAGAGCTATCTTGATAAATCCTAACCTTTCTTCCTGAGGTTATTGGATATGTCGGTAAAGTTAGATCTTTGTGTTGAAGGCTGAATTTATAAAATTCAAATTTTTAAAATGTTCTCTCTAGATTCCAGCTATTTCTCCGGGCATATATATATTATATGCAGCAATTACCTCGTGAATCGGGGAAAAGAAGAAAACCTTGATGGTAATACTTTCATGGTAGTTTTATCTTCTTGTTTGTCTGGCTGTGCCAAGTCTTTGATTTTAATCACAGGTATCATGTACCATGAAAAACATGCGTCAGATCATAGCAAGTGTATTCAGCCACAGTTACTATTTTGTTGACTTCTTTCCCCTCCCTTTTTCTTAAACGTTTGAAATCCTCTTGTCATTTTTCAGTTTGGAAACTAGGCTTCAGTCAGATTTATAGTTATTAACTATCTTGTGAGTATGGAAAGAAATCTCATGTAATGAATGCAAGCTACTGCATTCATCTCTGCTTGGTTAAAATTGAAAGCAGTAATTTCAATGTTGTTCTCAGTTGGTTTGGTTGGGAATTCATAGATGGATATATGTACCTTTCTGCTTTTGACCTCCTTAAAGAATCAGTACATGCAACATTTTATTGACAACAGGATATAGTGATTTGGAAAGCTAAAAAATGCTAAAAATTCTGTTTCAGAGGAGATTTTTCTCATCCAGCAAAGTATACCATAAAATGAATAAATTCTGCATAATTTGAAACTTAATAAAGTAGGCAGTTTTTTGTACTCATCTGAGGATATTATCTGTGCTTTTTTTTTACTGCAGTGCTAGTTTGCTTTTTGTAAAATTTGCAAAGAAACCAGTGTTACTTTGTTATATTCTGCAGTTCTAAAATCTGAAATGAAAATTTGCCAGAAATATGGAAAGAACATTGACGTGAAAACAGAGAGGAGGAGAAGGAAAGAAAAAGGAGGGGGTTATAATGGGGGGAAAAGACAAAATACCTTTTAAAAAGTACGTGAGGGAATGAAATGATTCTGTAGGCTGCAGAGTTAGCTGTGAAACTTGCCAGTATTCATTATTATTGCTGCTAAGAAAAATGGCAAGCACTTTAGTTAGAGAGGGGGTCAAAACAAAAAAGATGCATCAGCCCTCCAAATTTTATAATGCCACCAACTTCTAAGATACCAAATCTCTTCAGTGAGCTGTACTATTTTTTGCTCATTGGGTAGCTCCTCTTTCCCTCCTTTTACATTATTTGATAACTGGCTACTTGCTGTGAGAGACGTGACTTGCTGCACTGCTGGTGGAAGTGATGGGAAGTCCTGTTTCACTGCTTCTTCAGCTGTTAAGGAGAACAGCATTCAGTGTTTGACTTTGGCAGCTAAAGGAATCAGCAGATTCACCTAGTGTCTAAAGGCTTTAGGAGAGGGAACCAGTAGTTTGGAGGGGTGGTGGTGGAGATGGAAATACATGTGAATTAACATGCTGGTCCTTTCTGTAGTTCAGAATTATACCTTTCTCTCCTCTGTGGTTCAATGTAATACTTGTCTTTTGGAGCTCATACAGATAACAGGTCTGTAGGGGTAAAATGTAAGTTTGAACACGTTTGGTGTGTGGTTGGACATAATTGGAGTTTTCTGGGTTTTGTAAAATGTAAATTACCTGTCTTTGTTGTCTCTATGTTTGGTCTGGATCAATTTAGGAAGTAGAACCAAGCAGGAGGGAGTGACAAATTAAAAAAAAATAGCATTTTGAACAACTACTCAAGTGCAGAAGGGATAGGATTTCCTAGGTTTATTTCTGTGCAAGTTTAAATGAGAAGTCCCTCCCCTTTTTCACCTTCTTTTATTTTGTTTTTTGCAGTCATTAACCATTTTTACTTCCTGTAGATGGTCTTCTGTTTGCCCATTTTGCATAATTCTGTGCACAAGCTACTGGGTATAAACTGTGAGTCACTTAAGAAGTGCTGGTTTAATTTATTTAGCTTACTAAACTTCTGTTTAGTGATTGTTTTTTAACTTAGTGGAGGTGATAGCCTGGGTGATAACCACATCATGGCAAATGTATCCAGTTCTTAAGATATTTATCTTATGCTTGCAAGACACAGAAATGATACCTTCACTTGGCAACAAGCAAGATAGCTCACAGATGCACTGAAATTCAACAACACAACTGGTCAGACAAGTTCATGTAATCTCATTGCATCTGTGAGTTATCTTAGTACTTTCTGAGTTTGAGTAATGCACATATCTGCTGTTTCCTAAAGGGAAAAAAAAAGTGTTGGTGTATATGTGTGTAGCTACATACATGTATATGTACATTTCTATGTACTTATGTGCTTTCAAAAGGTATATATGCAGTTTCACAGTGTTTCTGTGGATTTTCTCCCCTCTACCACCTTAAGATACAGTGCTTTGCTTTTGAATATCTTTAACTTCCATTATTACATTTTCACTAAAAGTAAACACTAGGAGCTTATTGAACAGACACCTTCATTTATGAAGTACTGATTGCTCTTGCATATTCATCCCTACTGTTTTTTATGGGGACATTTATTGTATTTGTCTTGAAGATTGAAAGAAAAACCACTGAGAATGTAATTTAGCATAACTGAAAAACCCATGTGTTATGTTAACATCCAGTATTTTGCTTCTGTTGACAGTCTGAAGAGTAGTGGACCAAGACTATCCATCCTCTCTATGAAATTAAGGAACCTCTGTATGCACCTCATGGAAGCTCAAGCTCTGTTTGAAAGGAAAAGAGACTGTAGTACAGCTTGTATAGTTGTTACTCCAAAAGCTTGAGCCATTAGCTTATTGAATTCTAGCATTAGTGTGTTCTAGGTAATTCAAACCATATGATAGTGTCACAAGTACCATATATTTTCTGCTAATTTAGTTATACTGCTTCAGAATTTGTTTGGTAGGTTTTAGTTCAGTAACAATTATTTGGAACTCATCACAAAACTTGCTAGAAATGTATTTACTGCTTTATGTTCTTTAACCTACCTTATTAGTAGGTTTGCCTTTATTTTCATTAGCAGTACCCTGATTCTCTGATAGCTTTGTGTTGTTGTCGGTGGCAAGAAACTATTTGTGATTGAATGAGGAAAGAATAATTACAGTTAAGTGAGAGCAGCATGATTGCATTGTTCTTGGCCCACAAACAATTTGTGCTGCATGAAAGAGAGTACCTTAGTGTTTGTAACAAAGAATGAAAAATTTGCAATAGATGGCTTAATATTTTTTTGTGTGTGTAAAATTGACACTGAATTGAAATAACCTTCCCTCAGGATTAGTCTGTAAGTGTTTTGAGATTATTCAAGTAACAGTTTGCTGTCTTCTCTCCAGAGTAACAAATTGGCCTTAACAAGCCTGAATAGTTGGAAAGGATGATGATCTGGATTCCTTCAGCTGTTCCAAACTAACTGCTAAATAAGTCAGTGAAAAGTGCCTTAAAAACTTTCTTATTTACAGTACAGAGAGGGGATCTTTTCCAGTCTGTACTGCATTATAAGAGAAAAGACAACACTTCACAATAGGTTGTTGCTGTGCACCTTTCTCCACTTAAGTTCTGATGTTCCCCCAGCTCTCTGAGAGGGGCTGCGGTACCATTCAGCCCTCAGGGCCTGCACAGAGAAACCCAAGGACTTTGGCAAACCAAAAAGGGTCCTTCATTTAGCAGTCAGTGTTCAGCTTACCGAAACTAGCTGCTCCTAGTGGCACTGGTTTGTTTGTGTATCCTAATTCTTGTGACTGTGCACCTTCTGTCACTGCAGTTCTGCCTTCTAACAGGAAATCACAATTCCAGTAATACAGGGAATTCCAAAATTTCAAGTGGAGTGGAAGTTCATAGAAACACTGAAAAAAATGTGCTTGTTTAACCACATGAATACATTACTTTTATTTCTGAACATTATCCAGATTAAAAACTTTGCTGCAGTTGACATGTTCCTCCAGATGTTTTAATGTAGGTGAAACTGCATCTTCTCATGGTAAACTTCTTAGTTAAATTTCTTTGGCTGGTCCTAATACAAGACAGTGTTTTATTCTTCTGGAAGTTAGTCTGCTGTAGGTTTGATTTCTTTAAATTAGATTAAAGTTGCTGGAAAGAAATGAATATTAAATTAAGAAACAGCAATCCTCATACTAAATAGAGGAAGTGTGCTTGCCTTGCAATTCTACAAAATGATTGGGGCTCTTATAAACAGTCATAAACATGCTTGGGAAGTGCCCTGTGTGAAAACATGGGAAATTTTCTGGACTTCAGCCAGGTATCTGTGTCTGCACACACACACACACACACACACACACACACACACAGAGGTGGTGTGATACACTATCTTCCCACATTATTGTCTGCATTCGTTGCTGCTGTTTAGTTGCCTGCCAGTGGACATGGGATTTGCAACCACCTTGGTGGGATGCTTGAGGTGCGACAGAGCGAGCTAATGCCATTTTCCACCAGGGGGTCACTAAAGGCAGGAGGGAAATAGCCGGGTCTGTTATGAAACCCCGCAGGACATCAATGGGTGGTGTTGGGGCAACAACTGTAGTACCATATGACCGTAATTTTGATTGTACCTTGTTTTCATCTTACATGCTCATTGCTAGATTGGTGAGGGACTGTAAATGCTAACACCTGGACACTGTTCAGGTTCCTCCAGGTGGTCTCCTACACGCTGTTTAGTGCAGGAGGGAGTTTTGGGTGCTTTGGAAGGACAGCAGCAAAAAAATCGTGCTGAGTAGGGAGGTGCATGGAGGGAGTGAGTAGGAGTGGCTAAGTGTGTAGTGTGCCTGGATACTTGCTTTACAGCTCGCAGGCTCAGCCCTGCTCAGGGGCTACTATGTGGCTTTGAGCCCTCACTGGGGGAGGGAGAGCTGCGCTGAGGCGGCCGCTGTGGCCCTTGTCAGCCACCTCCCTCTTCAGAGGAGGATTCCATGAGCCCTGCGCTCCCCTGGGGAGGAGATGGGAGGACGTTATTCTTCCTGTGAGTCACCTGAAGCATCTGTAGTTTTGTAGGACGGCCTGCAAGATTTGTGATGCTGGACAGAGAAGGTGCAAGGAGGGTCCATAGTTCACTGGCTATGGGTGCCTCGAGCAGGCATGGTTCACAGGAATGGCCATGGATTGGGAAATAGTCTCATCCTGCACTCTGAAAAAGAAAACGGTTGGACCTGTATTTCTTGAAGGGTCTGAGCCTGATAATATGTGTTAGGCCTGGTCATAGGCCGTGGAGTGCAAGTTTGCAGATGACAGCAGGCTGAGTGGTGCAGTTGACACGCCTGAGGGATGGGATGCCATCCAGAGAGAACGTGGACAAGCTCAAGGAGTTGGCCCATGTGAACCTCCTGGGGTTAAAGCAGGCCAAGGGCTAAGTCCCACACTTGGGTCAGTATCAAGTATCAGTACAAGCTGGGGGTGAAGGGATGGAGAGCGGCCTGCTGAGCAGGACCTGGGGACGCTGGTGGATGAAAAACTGGGCATGACCAAGCAGCGCACACTCAAAGCATGCAAAGCAGAGTGGCCAACCAGTCAAGGGAGGGGATTCTGCCCCTCTACTCTGCTCTGGTGAGACCCCAGCTGCAGTGCTTCATCCAGCTCTGGGGGCCCCAGCACAAGAAAGACGTGGACCTGTTGGAGCAGGTCCAGGTGAGGTCCACAACGCTGATCACAGGTCTGGAGCACCTCTCCCATGATGAAAGACTGAGGGAGTTGGGCTGTTCAGCCTGGAGAAGATAAGGCCCCAGAGTGACTTTATTGCAGTCTTTCAGTATTTAAAGGAGGCTTATAAGAAAGGTGGAGACAAACTTTTTAGTAGGGTGTGTTGCAGTAGGACAAGGAGTGATGGTTTTAAGCTAAAAAGATAGATTTAGATGGACATAAGGAAGACATTTTTTTACAGTGAAGATGGTGAAACACTGGAACAGGTTTCCCAGAGAGGTGGTGTAAGCCTTATCCCTGGAAACATTCAAGGTCGGNTGAAAGACTGAGGGAGTTGGGCTGTTCAGCCTGGAGAAGATAAGGCCCCAGAGTGACTTTATTGCAGTCTTTCAGTATTTAACGGAGGCTTATAAGAAAGGTGGAGACAAACTTTTTAGTAGGGTGTGTTGCAGTAGGACAAGGAGTGATGGTTTTAAGCTAAAAAGATAGATTTAGATGGACATAAGGAAGACATTTTTTTACAGTGAAGATGGTGAAACACTGGAACAGGTTTCCCAGAGAGGTGGTGTAAGCCTTATCCCTGGAAACATTCAAGGTCGGCTTGGATGGGACTCTGAGCAACCTAATCTAGTTGAAGAGGTGCATGGGCCGTGCAGTGGGAAGTGGACCAGAAGCTCTTTAAAGAGCCTTCAACCCAAACCATTCTGTGATTTTATGAAAAAGGTGTAATATGCATGCAGCTACCAGGTAACTGAGTTGCTACATCACTTAATAGTGTGGGTCTGTTGAGTTTGCCAGTCTGCCTTTGTTTCTCACCCCTGGAAACAAAGGAGTTTTCTTCTTTACCTGGTATGGACAGAGAATGTGTACAATCCACGTACACACCATTTTGATCTTGTTTGTTTTAATGCAAAGGCAGGGGGACTGGAGCTAGGTGATCTTTCAAGTCCCTTCCAACCTGGACTATTCTGTGATTCTATGAAAAAGGCTTATTTAATGTTCCGTAATAAACTGAAGAACATTTAAAATGCAGATGAACATGAAAACCTTAAAAGGGAGCAAGGAATAGTTAAAAGGAGTCCCCATTATTTTTGTGGAACATTTTCATCTGTAATGTGAACTGTCATTAAGGACTCCATCCGCCTCTAACAGCTGTGACTAGAATAAGAGCATAAAAGCTTAATCAGAAAAACATGTTGAAAAATGAAGACCAAAAAATCTCCACACTTAATTTGTTTTGTTTGAGTAAGCAAAGTAAGCAAATCTTACAGGGTAGTAGATACACAGGATAATAGAAATTTAAGGTAGAACTGCATGCTTGCTCTTTTTAATAAAGTATTAAGGATGCATGCCAAGAAACAAAGACCCAAATTCGACTCCGGATTTGACCATTTCAGTAAAGCGAAATTAAATAAATGCCATTTTGGCATTTAACATTTCAGCTTTTCTGGGGCATAGCTATCATTCATGTAATAGGAAATTAAAAAATAATAAAGTTCATTTTATCTTTGTCTTAAATGTAACTGTCAGGAAGAGGAAGTTGCTGTTTATCAAATAGAATGGACTTAAATCATCTAATTTTGTTGAGTGTATATATTATATAAAGACGTACTGGACTTGATGGTGGGTGTCATTAAGCATGGGCTAATAGGTGAATCCAGGGATTATTTTATAAGTCATAGTATAACTTTCTTACTTCAGAGTGTTGGTTTACAGCATCTCAAAGGTACTCAAATCTATTGTTTTAATATACAAAAATCAGACTTTTTTTTATAGACAGTTGCTGTAACTGTCTTCTCTCTTAATATTTGGTCAGGAGACATCTGCCTCATTAGCGTGGACCATAGCACAGTTGTCAGAGGTCACATGAGATGCTTCAGTTTGAAGCCAGTCAGTGCCTGTTTGTTCTCTGTGGTAGAAGCCCTGGATGATCCACTGGGAGAGAAAGGGGAGCTCCTTAAAACAGGAGGAACAAGTTCTCTTCAGTATCTGTCTCCCCAGTCGTGTTTCTCAGCCTGCTCTCAGTCCCTCAGGATCGCTGTGGTAGACTGTGCCCCCGTTCTCTTTTTCCCATAAATTGCTTTTTGGAGCTACAGGAATGACCACCTTCAAATATACCTGACAACCTGTAGATTTTTATGGAAATTCACTCCTCTTATTGATTTCTCTGTGGTAAGAGGACGTGAGTGTGAATATTTGGTCAGGTTTTTCCATTAGCAGCAAAGAATGCTCAGCTCCCTAGACCCAGGAAAGTCACCTTACAGATATCAGTTGTATAAAACAAATGTTCTTTCCTTTTGAAGGGCCTGTTAAGTTGTAGTTTTTTGTATGAATCTGAGCACTTCTGGAAGTGTTTTCAGCTTCGATTATGAGTCAGGCAACAAACTAATTTGTCTGGTGATCCATTCCAAAAGCAGTGAGCATTACTGTTTCCGCCTTTAACCTTAACCAAATTGAAAAATGTGGCTTCTTTCATTTACAAGTTTCTTACACACTCATCTAGATGATAAACAAAGGAATCTTTTGAGGTCACATTGAGAAATGAAACATTAAATGCAGACTATAGACCAGAATCTAAAACTTAAGGCCAGCTGCAGTTCAAGACCAACAAGAAGGCTGATAAAAGAAGTCAGCATTATCTTTTGGCAAAAAAAAGGCCTATAAGCACTGGTATTACACAAGTTTTTATGTGGTTTTTCATTTGCTCTTTTACCTCACACAAGTCCCTCTTGTACACAAGTTTGGTCCTCCTTTTGCTTCCAAAATGGCGTGGTTAGAATTCTCTTTAACAACTAAACCAAGCATTTTAATATATTTTACTGGAAATTGGGTAAGGTTTTCTAAAAATGTTAGCATTTTTCTAAGATAAAGTAAGAAAAGACTAGATTGACAACTGGTTTAATAAATTAGATGTTTCCAAGTAGGTCAAACTTACGGGTATGCACTGTAGAGTAATTAGCTGAAGAAATAATTGAAATCATTTAAGATTGAAGACTGTTGAAGAATGAATACAAACAAGTCTGTAGCAAAGTGTGATGTCCTTTTTTAACGTACATTTAAGGAGAACTGTGAGACTGTTAGCCCAGCTTAATGCCCAGAAAGATACTGGAAAAAAAATGAGTTATAAAATATCCAGAAGATGATGTGTAGCACGGATTTCTGGGGAGGAATCTGCATAACTCAAACCACTCGGAGTGTAACAAGAACACACAGCACAGGTCTGTAGATCCAGAAAACTCTAAGACCTTGTGGGCATCAGTTGAGTAACAGGAGTTGTCTTTTTGCTGTGAAGGATCTCTAGTCTGAGGAGAAATTAACAGTAGTTCAGCATCAAATAAAAAAGATGTATTAATTATAAGGCTTAAAATTGTTGTGCTCAGAGTGTGTTAACATTCATTATTTTCATTAACTATTCCAGCAATTGAATGTGTTTATTACAGTCTGCCCATCTGAGAAGTGCTGTTTATACTGTGAAAGTCAGAATCCAGAATGGCCCTTGAAAACTGACAGGAAAAGCGCTAAAATTCACTAAGAACAGGAAAATTGGCCAGTATTAGTTGTGGAGAGAAGAATTTCCTTTGTTTTTTTCCCCACAGATATGTCAGAAACTGACATAGGATGTAGTAAGTGTTAAAGAGTTTTCCATTCTACAAAGCAGTGGTGAGGCTTGTGCTGGATCACTGTGGTGAAACTTAGGTACTATACTTGAAAAATGTGGACCAATTGAAGAGAATCAGGAGACAACATCAAAAGTTACTTAGAAATACAGAAGACATGAGAGCAGGAGCACTGAAAAGAATTGAGTTTATACAGTGTAAAGAAAGTAAGATTAAGGCATGAATGGTATTAGGAATTTTAAAAGGCTGTTGCAGAGAAGAAATACTCTAGTGGGGAAGTAGCAATCTTGAGTTTAAGAGAGGAAATTTAGGCCACGTGCTAGGGAAGGGTTTTGAATAGGAAGAATAGAGAAGTGCTGAAAAATGACTTAGGGGGCTTGTGGAATTTCCATTACTAAAGGTTTTTAAAAATAGATGAGAAGAGCCAAGAAATAACTAAACTAGAACTGATCCTGCCTCTAGGTAGTAGGATGAACTAGCTGGGTGATCCCACCCATCTCTATTTTCTGTCGTGTTTCTTTTTTAATCAAGTTACATCCCAAGGCTCCAATTACATGCATTTTCACACTTTCTCCTTATGTTTAGCTTTTAGGAGGAAGCAGTCAGTCTCCCATGTTAATGACTAGACTTTTTACTGATCTTACTCAAGCTATCCTCAGAAGAATCCTGACACTACATACATAAGCCAGGGGAGCATAAGTTTTCGTAGATGATGGTTAAAAATTGGAGCACCATGACCAGAATTAGCAGTACTGAGTAGTATTTAGTCATTCCATTGAATCCAAGTAAACCCCTCATTTAGAAATTAATTATTTGCAGTGTAGTAAAAAATATTTGGGGTCTCTGAGCCACAGGGGAAAAATGGAGTTGTAAAATCTGGGTTTCCCTACTTTGATCCCCAGTAGGCTCCAGTAAGTAACTGTTGAGTTTATTATTTATTATGCATTATTCATTGTGCCATATTTTTTTATGACTCTGAAGTGATTTGTATGCAGTTGTAGAAGGTAGAGCTCTATTGTCTGTCAATATGCATGTTGCTTGGATCTCATTTTTTTTGTAAAAATAATAAAAAATTCTACATCTTAAACTCCTGGTCAAAAAGTTCTATTATTCCCTTCTGGAACATGGTATTATATGAAGAAAAAAACATACCAAGCACATCTATGCCATTATTATTTAAATTATTCCTCTATATTATTTGGTTTGAATATTTATTAGTTTTTTGATAACTCCTTAAATTATTCATAGAGGGTAGCCATACAGTTTGATGGAAAAAGCAGTACAATGAAACCTTATTTTGCATTCCTGTCTTCTTTCATACAAGCTGTTCTCCAGTCCTTTTTTTTTTTAGCAAAGGCTTGCAAGGTGCTGGGCACCTCTGCTGTGTTTCTTGCAGCATCCCCTCCATCTTGGTTTCAGTGGGAGGGAAGAACATCCAGCACCTCACCACCTTGTATGCCCTGGCGTGGTTTAGGTGAAATAATAAATGTCCTCCAAGCGAGATGGAAATGAAGAGGCAAAGGTCAGGAAGGAGATGTCATTTCCCATAAAACATGAAAAGTGTATGAGGAATTACTGACTTAGAGAGAAAGAGAATAGAAGATTGTTTTAGGTGATTTATGGGATTTTCTTTTGAATCCCACAAGACGCCAAAGAAATAAGGGCAATTGCTGTGCTGACTGAAATATCCATGTGTATGTCAAGTGTCTGACAGGAGTCAGCAACAAATACTTAACAGGAAGGCATAAAACCCTATAGTAAGCAGATTGGGGAAGGATTATTTTCATATACTGTGTCTCATCCTCATCTCTAATATGTATAGGTTTGCTTAAACCCTGAGGTATAAGATTTAGTGTTTATACTAAAAGGTTTCTCGTCGCTATGGGTATGCATCACTCAGCATTCCTATTACCTATATACCTACAAAATTCTCTTCAGACATATTGGCAGATACTTGGTCTCATCAGCATTTTGCATCAGTGATCCTTTAGTCTGATGGATGCTTCTTTTTATAGCTTTTGAATTTGACATGTTCTGCCTTCATTGACTGTCTCTTTTCTCTTGTGTTTTTGACCCATGGCTCACTCTTTTCTACTTGCATTACTATGGCGACTACTAAAACCTAGAATATCTTTTGACCAACTGCCTTGTTTTTATTAAATTCTTCACTTTATCTCTGCCAGACTGTGTAGTGAATTTGGCATTTTAATGTATCTGACTTCTTGTTTAATTGCACCAGTCTCTTGTGTAACACAAGTCCTTCGCCAAGAAGGACTGCCTGCTTAAAATCTGAAATACAAAATGGGTCTCAGGAAAGGTCAGTTGTGGTGTTAATATTGTAGATCAGTGTGCATCTTGCTTGACTCTGAAGAGGCTGGATTTTAAAATACATGATAGTCCAGTGTCAGATTATTGACCAATTTCTTTTTGTTTCCAGCTGAGCTGCCAGGATCATCTGCAATCAAGCTCTCCTCCTTGTGTGATCTTCCAGCTCAGCTGCAAGAATTGTACCAGCAGGGTTTTGTCTTGGCTGCTGTCCACCCTTTTGTGCAACCAACTGATGAAAAAGAGAAAACTCCCCAGGAACAAATCTTCAGGGCTGTGCTTATCAAGAAAACAGAAAGGTAAAGCATTTCCAGTGAACTGGGATAAAAATAGACAATGTGATTTCCTGCTGAGTTTTGACCTACATCAGGAAATTATAGCAGAGTTTACTGTGCAAGACTTGATTTTTTTTTTTTTTTCGGTGGGCTTGAATAGGCTTAACATGTTCTTCATGTTTACAATTTGTCTGCAGTTTGGCAGGCGACTTGGAGAATAACAAGTTGAAATATGCTCTGTATTTTGGGATGTGTTGTCATGAGAGGCAAACAAACAAGCCCTATGCCTGACAGTTTGTGAGGATGGTCTTGTTGGTACCCTTTAAGAATTTATTAGATTAAATTATGACAGAAGAATTGTTTGCTTAGCAAAGGCGTATTTTGTGTTTAGACAGTTACAGTTAATGCAATTAATTTGAGAACTGTAGTACTAATGCATACTTCTTAAATTTATATGTAGACTTTAGGCCCTTCTTTCCTCTAAACAATGCAAG
>WEIT01021605.1:76240-96984 GCA_013389985.1 Dryoscopus gambensis
AAGTTCTTTTAAATTTTTAGTCGGTGCAAACTCCATAAATAAAAAGATTGCTTTCCTGCTTTGTGCATTTCATAAAATGTATTAAGAATATTTTACGTAATCAAAGTCTGGAGATGAATAAAGAAACAGGAATTCTGTTCTTCTATGATTTAATGTGATTTCTAAAAAATCAATAGGATGTGCTGTTAAATAGCCCAGAAGAAAATGAAAATGTGGATATTTGTAAATAAATGGTTTTTGGTTAATGATTTAAAACCTAATTCAATATTATCTGATCACCCCCATCTCTGCAGCTGCCTGTATTGTGTAGCCATTCTCTACAGTTTCCTACAATAGTTGCATTCCCCAGTCCAGCCCATCTTACAGTGACCAGTTCTGAAGGCTTGCACATAATTAAACCTCTGTCTGCCAATCCTAGTCCCTCTCTTTGTGCTAATGCTTGAAGGAAAGGATGTAGCTGTTTTATACCCCTATTTAAAAAGTAAACCATTCACCATTCTATTTGCTGCAGCCTGGTATCCAGTTGGTAGCAGTTATGGACGGGGTTGAACTTCACCCTCTAACCTAAGGAAAAAGTTCTGCATTCTTTGTTAGCAAGTATATGTAGGCATTAGGTGTCACAGGTACCTTCTTTGAGCTTCTAAATAACTCTTTTGAGCTTAAATAACTAATTTGAGCTTCTAAAATAATTCCTAATTTTCCTTGACTTGATTTTAGTCTTACTGGTACAAAACTTCATGCTGGCTTCCCTGATATTATTGTTTAAATGGCTTCCAGTTTTATGGTCAAAACATAGAATGTGTGGCTAAACAGTGGACTTGCTGAGTGATGTTGGGCTGCGCTTGCCTGGTTTTGGGGCCTTGCCTTCTTGCTGCAAGCAATGAAAGTATTTACATGCATGAGTTTGTAATGTTAAGTAAGCACTTAAGGACTTCTGTTGGATTGGGGTCTGAGGGTTCAACGTCTTCCAGGTCTGAGCTCTGAGGGAAGAGCAGCTTCCTTCTCAATGGAGTGATGTGGCCTTCAAGCCAGAGTGCTCAGTGTGCCGCTGCGCTCATACTGTATCCAGTAGTTTACATCTGTGCAGAATGATTGTGGAAGAGTACAAAGTCTTAATTGCCTGCTCACTCACTTGGGTGCCAGTGTTTCACACACTTTAGACAGCTGTAAATGACTGTACAAAATTGAAGACAGTAGAGAGTCTTGAACCAATTAAATTTCCTTTTACATTCACAGTCCGTTTCTCTTTAGTCTCTTATCTGTCATTTCTGACTGCCTAGGGAAGCGGAAGAGACGTGGTGAAGCAGGAAAAAAACAAGTACCAGAAAGGGAAATTACATCAGTTTGATGTTTCATGTAGCTCAAATGTTCCTGAGTTTGGCTGAGAGTATGGGAGCAGCTTCTCCCGTAGTGTGTGGGCGCAACAAATATTTGCATTGCCAAGTGCAGAGAAGAGAGATGGGTGTTGCACGGATTTCAGATGACTATGGCCTGCATAGAGACCACCTGTATCTGAACTGCAAGTTCATGTCATTCCACAAACAGCTGGGGATTAAAAATATGTAACAGTATGAAAAAAAAAGATGTACTGTTAATTTTCTTAATTAACCTTTCTCATTACACTGCTGATAATGATAAATTATATTTTTTCCCCTGAGGACTGTCAGGTGTCTTGTCATCTCAAGGCAGTCTCTGTATATAACAGTTAAATTGTGGGTAAAAGTTGGGTCTGCTTAGGCTAATTGTTGATCAGATGAGTGTTTATTTCTGTCATAAGATTTTAGGACTAAAAGTAGTCCAGCCACAGTTGTAGGATCACTAGTAACATCATTTATGCTGTGGGGTACAAATCTGTCCCTTTGGTGGTATGGTGTTCATGGAGAGCTAAGGAGTCATAAAAAGCTGTACCCTGGTGTGGGACCCACCCTTGGGCTTCCGGGGCACTTCCTGTGGAACACCTGAGGCAGGAGCTCCTTTCCTCACTGCAGGTGTTTCACCACGGATGGCTCCAACACTCTACACTTCATCTGTCTGTTGTCTGGCAGATACCAGGTGTGCTTTTCCATCTTCCTATTTTTCTTTCCTGAATGGAACAGAAATGAAATTGTTGCGTTAGTGCCTAGAGTAATGCCAATTCCACGTATACAGAGACAGAACTGAATGCTTGAATTAGCCCTTAGTCAGTGGTGCATCTTTCTATGTCAGTTTTATGTGTTAAAATTAATACCATTGACTTGTGCTTTGAGGACTTTGTTTTATAGCTGTGCCTCTCCAAAGGTAGGAAGAGACTATGCCAGCTGCAGCAGATGATGGTTATCATGGAACACCATGCTGCTGCTGTCAGTGAGATTTGCAGTGCCTGAAGTTGTTCAACAATAAAATGGAAAAGGTAGCGCTGAGGCATTTTATGCATTAGAACTCGTGGAAACAGTACCTGTTAGTGTTATTTTTAGCCTATTTTGCCATTGTCCTGTAGTTTCAAAATACTCTGTGTGAATTTGCAATGGCATTGTATGTTAAGGTGACTTTTAAAGTCACTTTGATAGCTTTCTGTTTAATCTGTACTGGTATCTCTGGCTTTGTTATCTTGGCTATGTAATCATTTGTGGTAAATATCGAAATAGGAGTCATTCCTGCTGTAGGATGTTTGAGGAAACACATTCCTAACCTATATGGAACCTGTGTGTGTTGAAAACCAAGGATTATCCACTGGAATTGTTAGGGAAAATATGAAATTAAGGATCAGATTTTTAAAAAATCAACAAGGTAATTGCTTGCAGTGCAAAAGGCATCATGTTCAATTAAAGTAAATGAAATAAATGTAGCAGTGTTTAATTCTTTAAAGTCACTGGGCATGAACGTAGTCTACCAAGCTGCTAAACGACTCTGCCATTGTTCTCATTAAATTTAATAAAGTTAAATATTTCTGTAGCATCTAATGGCATGATGTACACTAGCCAGCTGATTGGAAAGTGGTTTGGAAGTCACATAGAATAGAGTCAGATAAAAATAGAATAATAATTTCAGCGCTTGTGAATACTTTCTTTTCCGCTCTAAATTTCAGTGGTCTTAATTGAAAAGCAGTTGTCTGTTCTATTGTCTGTGCTGAGTTCTGAGATATGTGGATTTCTTGAAGAAGAAATCTTGAAGAATCTTGTATCAATTATGTGAAGAAAACTCTTTGAGCCCAGGTTTTTATAGGCTTTTTTTTCTGAATTTAGGGGAAGGCTCCAAGTGTGAAGTATAGGTGTGGCCTGCTGGTTCACATTCACACTTGAGAAGAGTAGATTCACACTGATTTACCCTTAGAATCTCAGGAAAGGGAATATAAGCTGGTACCTGAAAAGCGTGAACGTGTGGTGTGGCAGCAGGTCTCTGCTGATGGAAGGGACGGGGGAAGGTCCGTGTGTTTGGGAGGTTCTGGCTAACCAAGATGAGGAGAGTAACACGTATGTTGCTTACATTCCCCAAAGGAACAAAAATCAGTAGTTCTTTGTGTATGCAATAACCTTTTTCTCCTTGGCCTTTTATTTCCACACTCACTGATTTTTTGCTTTAAACTTCTCTGTGTAGGTGTCTTGGGTGCATTATTATTTTTTACAGCTTGTGGCTGTTGCAGGCAGAGAAATTACAAAGTCAGCCCCTGAACAAAATTATAACAAAACCATAGCACAAAGCTGCTTTAACTTGTTTGCAGCAACCTGTAGTGTGATACTCCTGTCTGGTATCTTAAAGTTTCCAAATTCAGTGTCTGTTAAAATGTTTTGGTGTCCCTTTCTAAATACTCAGCACTGGAAAGCAACCTCCATTCTCTTTCACCAGGAAAGATCCAGGGCCTGGGCTCATAAACTGTCTGCTTATAATAGTTTTGACGTGTTTGCAGATGCTTCATTTCACCATGATAGAGAAGCGAGGGATATAAATGGTATTCCAAAGAGTTTCTCGCCGTTGTGCCATCTCTGTCTTGGGACTTACCATCTGCAGGTTTTGCCTGCAGTCAGTAAAGGAATTAACAGGGAAATGTTGCTCTCCAGAAGTAGACTAAGTAGTATAATTAAACCATAATTTTTTAGAGTTCCTAAATGTTACAAATTTCTGTGTTTACCTTGCACAGCTTTGCAGCTGTTTTCCTTTTCTGTAAAATAATGAGGTGTCAGGTGTTGCAGAGATTGACTTGATGAGATGTTTCTAATTCTATTTCTGTAATTTCCCTGTATCTGTTAGTCCTGACAAAATGCAAACTATCATCACTTGGATAACAAGAGCTCTGTTTATCTGCAAAGGAATTTGACAGACTGAGTTCAAAAGTTTAATAGTAAACCAAGATTTTTACAGTTTCCTGATTTTGCTGGTATTTCACTTTGGTGTTTTCACTCTGTTGAAAGTAGGTACTTTGATGCAATATATTTTTATTTTGGATATAAATACGTCTGTGTGTCTGTTTGGTTTTCATGTAGGATTTAAGCTTGAAGATGGGAAATGTCTGAATTTATCTTCATGAGCATTAGGATCAAACAGGTTTGTGTGCAAATGCAGTGTGTGTTGTTGCTCTCAGCAGGCTGATTTCAACTTAATGAAACGATAATATTTATTCCATACCCAAGAGTCAACAGGTATCTTCCTTTAGCTCAAAGGACAATGGTTTGAGTTTTGAAAGCTTGTTATTTGTTACAAGTTCAAAGAAATACATATTTCCTCACAATAGCTTTTAACAGTGACCTGAAATAAATGTTCTTTCTTCTGTGTTCTGAAAGTTATAAACACTGCGCATTAAAGATGCCTGTGTACCAACACATGCCCAAACCTTTCTCAAGAAACTCTGTAATACTGTCATTAAAAAAGTTTATAAATTTTACTAACAAAGAATACATATTCCAGTGATAAGGTTTCCTATAGTAAAGAAAATTATTAGGTAATAAAGTTAAAACAGTACCACATGGGTTAGACTTGAGGCTCTTATGATGCAATACACCTGCTTTTATTTTTATAAAAAAATGATGTGGTTTTTGGCTGGGCATCATAAAACCTATGGATTTTTAGATGTTGCATTCTTGGTTTTCAGATACTCTAGTTCTGCTGGATTTTTAGCCCGAAATTGTAGAAGATACCAGCCGCTCGTGTTAATCACTTTGGTGTGGTTTTATTGTTTTCATATGTAGACCAGTTTGTTATGAATGTACAGTTCTGTTTGAACTGTAGAGCTACTCCTGTGTAGTGGAAAATCTCAAAAATGCGCCTACATTCTTAGCATCATCTTAATGAAATAGTAGATTTTAGAGTGTCTGTGCAGTTTACAAGTGTGTTTTGGCTTGCTAAACTCATGGGCATAGGGAACTTCAGGAATAATAGGACCAAATGTTGGCTTGCTCTGTTCCTTCTTGTATCTGAAAAGGATTGGAAATCCAGTTTGTAACAGACACCAAGTTTTCAGCTTTAATAGTTACTGTGTAAGTTACTGGTTCTCCACAGCTGTTTATGGTTTTTCTACCATGAAATGGTGCTTAACAGCAAACAGCTGTGCAGGAAATGCCAACCTACTGAAACAACCATCATAACATATTTTTGGCCAGTGAACTTCAAATTGTAAGTTAAAATCTTACTTATTCTATGTATAATCATCTTGTTTAGTGGCACTAGAAGCCCAGTTTAGGGTTCAGGATGACACTTTTTGGAAGTCTGTGGTCCTGAGCCTTTTCCATATTGGTAAATTTGAGGGTACCCTCTGCCCCCACCCCACCAGGTGTGTGAATGCTGTCCCTCTGCTCAGCATCAGGTAGCCTGAAATTCCACCTCTTTGCTCTTTGAAATTCCAGCTCTTTGCCATCCCATGGTTAAGGTTGTCCATGGTGGGCACTGAGGGTACCTACAAGTGACAGAAAAATCCTTCTTCAGGAAAATTGTTTAAGATAAACAAACAATGAGATGTATAACAAAGGAAGAAAAGCAAATGAAAGCCCAGGGTGTGTAAGTTGCAGTGAAGTTTTCTGTCAATCTCCATGGCCAATCAGTGGTTGTCCTCTCCTGGGATGGGAGGCAGGAGGCTGCCCTTCCTCACTGCAGGGGAAGTGCTGGTATTGTTCACACTGTCCCTTCTGTTACCTCTCTGGTATCCCACAGTGCGCTACAGTGAGTACAGGGTGATGTAATAAGTCCGGATATAGCAGCTTCTCCGGTTCATCCTGGCTTCCAAGAAGGGTACAGCATTAGTGTATCCAGGTGTGCTTCTTTCAGGCCTGGACCTTTTTTAATTAACCCAGCGATTTTTTTTTTTTTTGTCAGAGGAGTAAAGGTAATACAAAACCCCTAAACGTTTGCAGGCAATGAAGGAAGATTCAATTTTCCAACTTGGGAGGACGAAAAGAAAAGGAAGAAGTTGCTGACTGTGCATCCAGAAGAAAAGGAAGGTCTTTGGAACTGCTGGAGCTTACACTTTTTTTGACTGAACTCATCTCAGCATTTCTCTTTCTCTTCTGCTTTTTGTTGAGAACTATTTTATGATGGGAAAGTGAAAATCAACTTTACATAAAAGCATTGCTTTAATTTTAAAATATTTTATAAGTTGGACTCCCAGTAACATCCTGTGCTATAAAATTAGTAAGAGACTCCAGAGTATGGATTATTGGGTTATTTTTCACAATTGACATCAGTCCTTTTTCAGAAGAGAGCGGAGGAATGCAAGTGCACAGAACTGTGCTCTTTGTACTTTTTCCCTCACTTCTGGGATCTTGATAGATGTACATTTTGTGGAGGTTCTATTTCATAGTTTTTAATGAAAGGGATCCTAAAAGTAGTCCCATTACATTAATAAAACTAAAACTATATTAATTTCTATTAATACAGAATTTACCTGTACCTGTAATTATCTATTTCTCTATGGCTAGATTAATAATATTCAAAGAGTTTAATGAGAGACTTCTATGATATTTATGAAATACTTTGTGATACATGTACGAAATGCATTGTTTATTGCATAGAGACTGGAAACAATTTCTTGCCCATCTAGCTTTGCTCAGAAAATTATTTTTGTGGTCTGTGACATCCACAGCTGTTTACTGTTTTAATCTGAAAAGCTATGGCTCTTGTTCTGTTTGTTTGTTTTTGACAGAATAGAAGGCTTTTAAAGTTTTCCTAAAAAGGTGGAAACTACCACTGTAGACAAAGACTTGCTTTTAACTTACATGGACATAATTTACTTGAGAGCATGTAAGAATACTTCTTGGAAATACTGAGTCCTTCTGTTGGAAGATTTTAAGGATTTTATGGCCTTTAGTAGGATCCGTTAAGTGTGTTCTCTAAAATAATGTTCTTAACAGAGTGCAATCGTATTTGATGCCATTTCTTTCATGAGTCCTAGTGCAAAGGTAGCCCCCAAACTTAGAGAAGGAATGCATTGTCTGCAATTAAGTATTTCCAAGCAGCAAGTGTATTTTAAAGTAAGTGCTTCTTAAAGGAGTCAAACAGGACATTTTAAGCAGCTGTAGTAATAATCACTATATTTTTACGGATATAATCTGTATCTCACATAACTCTTACTCCTTTCAAAGAGGTTGGAAGCAGGTCCTCAAAAAACTGTACAAAATCATAGCTTGGGGAGCTGTTCAGGGAGAGGAGAGGAATTAGGAGAGAGTAGTTCAAGGCAAGCTTGTCTCTTCCTTACACCTGTCTATAAACTTCACCAATATAGGTTGAAAAGGATTTATTTTTTCAGGTAGCCAGGGGATTTAAACATTAAAATACAGTCTTTCTCATTCTTTCAGAGTAATTAGAGCAGTAAGTTTTCATGTGGGTTACAGCAGTGCTAGAGTTATGAACAACCTTTGCCAAATGAGTGGGCACAGAAACAGCATGACACATACTTAATTTCCAGGATTTGGTATCTTAACTTTGAATTTGAGCTGTAGTATTTTACAGTCTCTGGGAGGGGCGTGGCTTCCTCAGCTGGGCTGGAAGGGAGCTGTGATGAGTACAGTGGGTTATCCCAGCAAGGGAAGTAGTGGAGATGTTTGTTCCTTGCATTTGTAGAATTATGCAGTTGACCCCTTAAAATGGGATTGGTTGTCTCAAAAGGGCTTGATTCCTTGCTGCCTGCTGCTGGTAACACACTTCTGGTTTGTAGTTATACAACAGCCAAAGCACTGGAGAGTTTTATTTGCTCCACTTGATGTTGTATGGACTTGACTTGGCAATATAGAGTGGCAGCTTTGATGGTTTATTGATCGCATGAGCATTAGAGAGCCATAGTTCATATTATTTCTGTCTGGAACATGGCTAGATAACATCAGGGCTACTTTTCCTGTTAGTCATATTCATTTTTTTTTAAAAGAAGAAAAGTAGGTGTAGTTATAAGTACACTCGCAGGGAGACTTTCTAAAGTTTATTTTTATGTTCTCGAGTATATCTGTGGCAGAAAATCTGCACAGAATAGATTTTCTTATCTAGGACTTGAGAACAGCAAAAATGGTTGTCTACAGTACACATGTTGTCCCTCTCAAAATGTTTTTTTGTTTTCTTGACAAAGTTCTTCTTGCTGCTTAAATTAATTTGTGTGCCTGTTGCAGAGGAGTAGTGGTGGAATACTGTTAGTCCCCCAGTTATAACTTGTGTAAATTCTATAAAGAAGTTTGGAGAATTTTCATGAACACCAATGCTTTGTTAAAATTTTTGTCCAGAATGAGGTAGAGAATGGAAGCACAAGGTTATAAGAAGAACCTAGAAAAGAGGGGAAAAACAAATAGGGAAAGGACTTCAGTGTTACCAAACAATGCACAGTCTGCTGCCACCTGTTCAGGTATAAGTGAGATAAGAGAAGTGAAGTGAGAATGTAGCCTGTGTGAAAGTGGGAGGATCGAATATAGCAAATGTCTGCAGTATTGCCTAGGAAACACTGCCAGTTTGCAGTCAGCAGCCTACGCATCACATGGCTCTGGGGAGCTGTCAGTGTCTCGGGAAAGCCCCTGGGACCATCTGTAGCTGAAGCGTGTTCTACGTGTCACACAGTCCCAGTCCCCAGAACAGGCCTTTTGCACAGGCCTGCTTTTGCAAGCATGGCAGGCCTGCCAAGCCTTGTTTTGCTGTTTCGCCGCTTCCTCAGCACTCCCAGTTCAAACTTGGGTACCTTTCTTCCTGTCCTGTAGGTACCCAGGCATCAAACGGCTGCTGGCCAGGATTAGTTCTTCACTTGGAACTAGATCTTTTGATTCTCCTTGAAGTGTTAGATAACTGCTTTGTTACTAACCTCAAGAATTACAGGCTAGCATTTATTTTGAATGTTCTTCCATGGGTTCTCCTGAAAACCTGAGAAAGCGAGTAATTGTCTGGATATCCTCTGTTGATTGGGTGTGTCAGTTTCCTTTCATGGGAGCCTGGACGAGATGAAAGCTGCTGCAGTAGCACTGCTTTACAGTGCATGCCTGCAGACTGTTTCTGAAGATCATTCACTATAACTTCCAAACGTTCCCTTGGTGTATTTTGACCAATACCTTGTTTCCACGGTGCTGATTTGTTCAGCAAATGCATATGGCAGATGCCATTTGCTTTGAATTATTTTAGGAGTTAGTCTCTTCTGAAAGAGAGGGGACTTCAGGCACAGCTTTATATTTCTCAAAAACAAAGCATATAAGATAAGGCTGAAGGTGAAACTATTTTGATTAGCCCCTGATTTTTAGATGTTGACTTGGAATGGTTCTAGATATGAGAAGGGGTTTCTTTTAACTGCTGTCTGTGAAATGCATCTTATATCAGGCTGCCCTGTGAGGCCCAGAGCATGTCAGACCCTTCCACTGGAGCCTTCTGTTTGTGTATTCTGAGTTATATCACCCGTGCATCTCCTTGGTGTTGGCCCTGGATGCCAGGCTGCCAAAGTGTTTCTTGGACAGAAAAAGAAATCTGGAAGTCATTGAAGCATCCCACCATCCATGGTCATTGGTGTGTGATTTGCTCCCCTAGCAAGTGGGTGAGGTACTGTGGCTGCCACTTGTCAGAACTGTGTTGAGCTTAGTGGGGGGAATGTATTGGAACCAAACTTTTGTCTGAAGTTTAGCTCTACAGGGGAAATACAAATGGAATATCTGGGTATCCACTTGTAACAACAGAAACTGATTCTTCTTTTCTGTCTGCTTCTTTAGGTCTTCAAAAGGTGATGTCAATAGTGAAGGATATGTCTTGGAGGTAGAATGCTGCTCCTCTTTAAACCACCTTTCAGAGAAAAAGGAGATCCCTGATTTTATTAAGAAAGTGAGTAAAAAGAAAAGGGGGGCAGGGGTGCAAACCCCAAAACACAGTATGTTTTTGTTTGCACTATAATTACTGTTTCTAATTCTGTCAGTTTGGCAGTAGGGATATGTATCACTTTGACCAGCTGGAATACTGCACTAGAATTTGGTGTTTGGTAATTTTTTTTGTATCTGAACAGCAGTTATACTTCTTGAGAGAAACAAGTTTGATCATATTATTACTAGAAAATTATTTGTAGTGTCACAGGAGAATGACCTCCCACACATTATATCAACGTAGAAGATTGCCCTATAATGTGCAACATTTTGTGTTGAAACAATATATATAGTTTCCATTTTAGTGTCCAAATATCCTATTGAATAGTACTTTTCCTAAAAGGCCTTTTATCTCCACGGAAACCCCCAGACTATTTAAGTTTTGTTTCAGTATCACATGGTGTTTATCTGATAGAGCTGGTAACCTAAATACTTTTGTGAACCAGAATAGTGTTGCTTTCAATAAGTATTATATATACTGGGAAATTTGAAGAGAACACTGCAATTCTTTATTTATTGCCTTCTTTTAAAAATTATTTTTGACACTATAATATTCTGCCAGACTGGAAATTAGCATGTTATGTCCATTTTAGTGAAAAGAGATTCAGATTGTGCGTGTTTCAAATTCTACAGCATCTGTTGTGTCCTGTTGCATGTTATATAAACTAGCACTGAGTAGTGTATTTATTTAGCCACAGGGTGTGAGTAGGCATTCTCCCCTAGCTTTAGTCCATTTGCAGTGATAATAGTTAAGAAAATTTTTAGAATAAACTTCAGCACAGGCTTTATAAGCTTGATGGGGACTCAGCTTAACAGACTACACTCATCTTCAATCTTTCCTTTTTCCTGTGAATTTTAAGAACTGGATTAGAAATAATGCAGCTGTAACTATTTGATACTTAAAGATACATAGATTTTGGTATCAGAACAAGCTGAAGTTTTCTGAACACATAGTAATGTTCATAAATTTGAGCCCAAATTTTGTTTCAGGTCAAACTGTGTTATTACACTGCTATTCTGATGTTATTTTGGATTATTTCAATATATTCACACTTAGGCGAAACTGGTGTAGTTACCGTGTACCAGTTTCAGCATGTTTGATTTTGTTTCAGTTCTTTGAATCAGAGTAGAAATATAGGCGTAACTGTCACAACTGGTAGCAAAATTGTGCATCATTGAAACAGAAAATTTCTTTGCATTTGCAACTTCAGAAAGAGTATGGACAACATGAAAACAAAATGACAATCCAGGAGTCATCTTATTTCCATAAATATCCAATTCTGAGACTCTTTAGAATGCTTTTCTAGACATGGAAATGTTTCTGTTGATAGAAGCCATTTGATTATGGGGTTATGAAGATGCCTTTTTGAAAGATTATAATTTAAATTTTAATAGCTAGAATATATATTTACTGTTTCTCTGTAGGTTGAGCATGTCGCTCTTCCTCAGATGTTATTTGATGTAGAGAAATTCGAAGTTCTTTGAAGCTGTTGCTGTCAAGTGCATGCTGTGTCACGGTATCTGATTAAACACACTGTGAAAGTCTCAGCATTTTTATGTAAATCTAACTCAGGAAACAAGACTTGTTTGGGAGTAGGAATTAATTGTCATGTTAACTAATTTGTCTGAGCAACAAAAATATCCATTGCTTTTAAGGGCAGATAAACCAGATGTTTACAAACAAAATAAATGGAAAAATAAAGGGTGTTCTTCAAACAAAGTAGTAACAAAAAGCTGTTAGAGAAGGAAATTCCTTTCTTTAAAAAATGAACAGCCTTATAATTCTTCTGCAACTGTAGAATACAATTGAAGTTAATAGAATGTTTTAATTGAATGGGCAAATCCTTTATCTTTTCATAAGCTTTTCATAACAGAGGCTTTTAGCACAGGTTAACCATCTTACTGTATTGCAAACTACTGTATTTAAAAAAAACCAAACCAAATAGAATAGCCATATTTTCAAAACAGAATAATAGGTCAAAATTTTCTCCCTGAGCTTACAAAAAAAAAATTCCTATACCCTGAGAAAATTAATTTTATTAATTTTATTGTGCACTGCTGTGCATGTATTGCTTACCTTGAGTTTGAACAAGGATAGAATTTTAATAACTTTTCTGAATTGACTTTTTGTTCATTGAAAATGTACATCATACTGAATATTAGCTGCTTCCTTCTGCAAACGCAATACAATTTCACAATGGCCTACAGCATAGGTAATACATGCTTTTTTCTTCTATAACTCTATATAAATGTGTGAGGGTAGTACAGTAGAAACAAGGAGGTTATTTCATCTGGAGAATGCTTCTTGCTTACTGAAACAAAGTGCCTCAGTACAATGTTGACTATAAAACATTTCAAAAATGCTAAAGAAGACTCTCTGATCAAACCTCCGTTCTGTGCTGAGATCCTTCTGCGCTGCTGGACTTGTCCCAGTTCTCCACTCTCTTTGCTCCTTCTGCCGCAGTGTCCGGCTATGGCAAGACAGGGAACATTTAAATATTGGGGACATGATGTTGCATAAAATACACTCTTCCTGTACTTTAAAATCATGTCAGCATCACCACACTGTGTTTGTTCTTTGATATCCATGTGGATCTAGTGCGGCTTAACCTGTCCTAATGACAGTCCCATGGTGTCTTTGATACATAATTTGTGGGCAATGAAAGAAGTAACTAAACTTTTGTGTATATACTGTACTGGTGATTTGGTATTAACACTCCTGTCTTTAGCTCTCAGGCAACACAGAGATTAAAGATTTGCTCATCTGCTTTTTAATAAGCAAAGCTAACTTCTGAACTTTTGATCACTGTGTCTCAGATAATTCTGAAGTTGTTGAAAGTAGAGATATTACTTACAAGATACCATATTTTGTAATATTTTGACTTGTGTCTCATGTCAAATAGGGTAGCTTTTAATTACTTCCTTAGTTGCTTTTTGTTTCTGTGTATCCTGTTATCATTTTTTCATCTGAGAGTGTTATCTGGAGTCTATGGAGACAACTAAGGGAAGGAGGAGCTAGGCAGACATCCCAAGTAAAGATTTATTTTGGAAACACAGTCATATATGAATGCCAAATATGTTTCTCATGACCTCTGTTTTCCATATCAGTCTGAGGTACATGCTCTAGAACTGTTAACAGGCAGAAGGTTTTACTCCTGTATTCACATTTTTGTGGTGTTGGTGACAGGCTAGGAAATGGAGGATTCTTTCTGTACCATGTCTCTCCAGTTTTGACTTCTTAAAATTTAGGAAGTACATCTTTGGATCCTTAATAACACTGTCAGAGGGAATTCTTGTATGGTATCGTTTTTTCAGTGCGACATCATTTCAGGATTCACGTTTCTTGTCTCTGTGGACTCATTATCCTTCTCTGGGGAAGTAGGAAATATGATAAGCATAGAAAAGCATGGTTTAAAAATGGTGCAGCTTAACTGAAATCCAAATGCAGGCATCTTCCTTTTCTGTTTTTGGCTAGACATGGATCTCTCCCTGCATCTTCCTTTTGTGTTTTTGGCTAGACATGGATCTCTCCCTGCTGGTCTGTCCATACTTGCTTCAGAAATGAGTTTAATTTCTTCTTCCAAACCTAAGGCAGTATAGATGAGTAATTGGTTTTGCATTTTCAGAGGTGGACTGGTTCCACTTGTAACAGGACTGCCCATCGTGAAACACCTTTGTAGGGCTTATTGTGCCATGAAATCTGCTGGATGAGAGAGTGTGTGTCAAATCTGCTCATTGCTGTTTCCTCTCTAGTGTCTTGGTCAAGTTCAGTGAGTACAAATCATTAACACTGGCTCCAAAGCTGCCAGTAATGTGTCACTCCCTTAACTGATCCTCAGAACAACTTCTGTAGTCCAGAGCAACCTACAAATAATCTTGACTCCTGCAGATGCAGTGACTTTGCCTGTAAGTTTCTTGACATTTATCTTACTGCCTAGTAATAGCATTTCTGGGCCATGGAAGCGATGGTAACTCTCAGACATAAGTGAGTGGGACCCCAGGGGAAATCTGCCAACAAAATACATTGCAAGGATGCTGCCACCCATGTACTTGATCTAGAGTTGGCCTCTGAAAGAGTGACCCCCAGTTCTCTCTGGTACAAAGGCGAGTAGAGAATTACACTATTTTGAAGGAAAGGCTGTGCGATACTAACACGTGTGAAGAACTTGCATCCTGCATTGCTGAAAGGATCTACTGTATTTGAACCCTCTTGACAGTTTTATGGAAAAGTAAATGTTATCAGGTGTTGCAGTGAGGTTCTCTGCAACCTTCTGGAGACAGGATGACTCGTGGAAAGAGTAAGGGAATACTCTTTTTTTGTAGATGTTTCAGGATCTTTATTACCAGCTGCATGGCTGGGAGCCAGCACACAGACTGAGCAATCATTCCTGAACCCAGGGTTCTCCGGGCTGGGGGAACATTTTGGGACCAATTGCAGCATAGAACTTGGGTACATGTGACCAGACAGCAGGGGGAAACCCCGTGATCAGACCATGCGTCCACCCCAAGGAGAGAAACCTCAACAATGAGGAATAAGACTGGCATGAGGTCTGAGTATATTTCAAGTGTTAGTTTATGCACTGGAAATTAATATGCATTGCTAAGCTGTAGTTGAATTCAGTGTGCTCCTGAAGGACGAGACATTTCCTGGAGTAGTTTGATCCTCCTGCCCATTATCTGCCCTCGCTCCGCTGGAGGGAACCTCAGGCAGGTGACTGGCTTCGTGGTTGGATAAGGAACTGCTACACCCCTGAACAACCACAGGTCACTCTCACTGCACGTGTCTCTACTTTGGTGATTTAATTAAAATATTGAGATCCTTCTTTTCCTGCTCTCTTGATTTTTTTCCCCCCTCCATTGATCTGTAGTTGTTTTGGAGTTTCCAGAATTACCGCTATCTTAGTTCATGCACATTGTTTTCTGGAGAGTCATGTGTGTTATAGTTCTAATTGGTGAATAATTTTCGTGTTAGTGTTGCTCTTAAAAGACAGGTTAATTCTCCAGCTTCTTAAGTTGCAAGATAGAAGCAGGGTTGAAGTATTTAGGAAGACTTCTGTTTCTCCTCTAAAATAACAGCTAAATACCTGTAGGAATTTTCAAGAGCTTTTAAGATCTTTTCCATAGATGATTCTAATCCAGGTAGTGATTCACTTATTTTCTGCATATTTACTCACATCAGAATGAACATTTATTTTGGGTGATCAAAACAAGGGTCTTCACATACCCATATTTTGTGTGAAAGCAATATGAAATGGTTTTGAACTCTTAGCTTCTGAGTTTTTAAACTCTCTTCAGCATCTAATTATGGCAAGAAGATGTGGAAGATGAGAAACATATCAATGTCTCCATAATAATATATATTTATATTACTATTTCTGTTTGTTAACAGTATGACAAGCAAATGAGAAGACAAAAATCTGCAATTTCCTAGAAGATAATGAATATGAAAATTACTGATATGATGATTTTTTTGCTTATAATAGCTAAGAAAAATACAGAGGTTCATATAGCTGTTCCAGCATTTCTCATATTCTTGTCTCATTTATTACTTATTCTTCATCTCTTAATCTTTACACTGAGATTTATTTTTTAGAAGAAACAAAGAGATGCAGCTTATGTGTTCTTAAGAACTCTGGTGTGTTGGTGGATTTCTTGACTTGGTTGCTGCAGTCTTACAGGGATCTCTACTGTGAAGTCTGTGTTGGCGTTGTTGGTGCCAGGGGTCCTTAGGCGGTTGTTGTAATCCAAAGTATTATTCTTTATTTTACATATGTTTTAACTGGTCTGTTCAGAAGTTTCCTACAGGGTGTACAGTCAGAGCAGGTGGCAGTAAAAGAGAAAAGGGGAAAAAGTGAGTCTTTAATACTGCTCAGAAGTTTGTTCTTCAAATAAATAAGCAGTTCAGGTTTATTTCTGTGGCTAGAAAATGACCCTTCTAGAGTCTTGTTTATTACCTAGGATTATTTACCTAGATGTGATCTGAATCTCTTCTAAAATCATTTCCATCCTTAAAACAAACCCAGAAAATCCCACCACAAAACCTTCACTCTCCAGGGTATTTGCAAAAGAACAATACAACATTATTTCTTTAGTGCATTGTAATGAAAACCATTGCTGAGCACTTAGCTGACAGCTTTGTTTTCTGCATGTTTTCAGTGCAAACAGAGCCTCTATTTTATTTTTTAAGTATTTGGATGTTAGCAGTGGATGTGGTCATGAAGCAGAAGTTGAACCTCAACATCAGTAGTTCAGCTGTTTGTAATCTGTTGTGATAATATTTATTAAAGTGCATTTTGTTAACATTTTCTAAGTGTATATATAACAAGAGACGGTAAAAAATAGCATATACTCTATTTTAAACAGCCTGGTGTGAAGGGAAACATCTGTTCCTGCTTAAGCTTCTTTCAACTTGTGTTCTTTTGACTAAGCCGTGTAAGAGTAGTGTTGATATATATCTTCCATGGACATTGCAAAACTATTTTCAGGACTCTCCCAGGAGCCTGGTTGTGCTTTTATAATCCTTTGCCCCCAGCAACTTTCAGAGTCATTCCCTTGCCCAAGATAAAAATAGATATTATAAAGTATGTAGTTGATATTTTTAATGATTCTCTCCTGTCTGGTGGGAAAAAATAACTTTTTAAATAACAATAAATATGATAACGTTTTATACTGTGCTAAAATAAATTACCGTCAAATTGTTCAAATTGTAATTTTGGCTACGAGTAACAGATGGCTTGATGAAACAATGTGATTTTAAAGAAACACTCTTTGATTTATACAAAAATAAAATAAGTATTCCCTGCAAATTAAATGTAAAGCCTGTAAGTTTGAGACTGAACTCCTACTTTTTAAAATACTCCTGAACCTTTTTATTTGTTTGTTTTCACTGCCTAGAGCAAAGATGGACTAAAATCACTCACATTGAAGCACATTATCGCTAGTTGCTAAAATGGTTTTTAGATACAACAATCAACTACGTGTCTCTGTAAATCTTTATTTTTCTCTTGCTTATGTTCACCAGTTAGTGTAGGAGTTACTCACAAAAGATTCCTGCACAGAACATGGTCTGCATTTTGAAAATGCCAGCTCTCTAGAGCAAGAGTTTGGGACAGAACTTCTACTGACTTATTTTAGGTGTATATCAAGTATTTGGGTTAAGTGAGAATAGCTATCTGCTCTCTAGCAGTTTATCCCAAGTCTAAAGGAAATTGTGGGGAATAAATCCTAAATTATATGAATAATTTCAGGACTTTTTTTTAGAGTTAGGGGAAGGATGGGAGGATGCAACTATATTATGTGGCTTTTGGACAAGTACCACACTCACTGAACCTTTATAGCGTGTGGCCAGCAATGTTCATCCTTTGCCTTCAGTGAAGGAACAGGTGATAAAATGAGATGATCTGAAAAAAATCAACACACCCAGGACCACAGAGGATGAGGCTGGTTTCAAGACCTGTCATCTAATGAAAGATGCTGAAAGAGCAAGTATACTTGCACCATGCTGCACTGCATGTTTAGCATGGTTATATTGTTCTCAGGAGGGAATATAATGCAAGCTGGAGAGGAATTTCAAGTTGTTAATCTCACCACTTTCTTGGCTCGAGTAGCAGGAGACATATAGCTTACTGTAATTTAATATCTTCTGCAGCACTGCCGTAAGATCCCACCTTCTGTTTTATTCAGCACAGCAGTAAGTTGCAGTAGCTCCTCGCTTCAGTACATTTCTCCCTGTGCTGTTTGTAGCCTTCAGTTCCCTTCTGCAGAGGCTACTACTAAGGAACAAGCAAAGCTTGCTTTCCTCCCCTGTTCAGTGCCTTGTTCTCTACCTTGTTCTTGTTCTAGTTCTTGAGCCTCTGCCAAAAATCCAGTGAAATCTTAAATGGCAAGTCAGTGGTTTGGGATTGTGGTAGCATTTTCCAAGGCATCCCTCCAGTGTTTTATCCCTCATGGCTTAATTTGGTGTAATTGACAGTGAAAATACTCGGTAATTTGAAAACTCGAATGAAGGCTAGGATTTCACTTCCTAAAAGCTACATTTATATTCACTTCTATGTGTATGAACATGAACTATCTATCTCAAATTCAAAATTTGGTGACTGTAAACTGGAGAAGGTTAAAAATGCATGGGAAGTACAGGCTTAAACAGTGGAGCATCCTAGTCAGAAAGGTTGCATGGTTTGGAAATCTGCAAGCAGTGAAAAGTCTAATAGGACTATAGGAGTAATAGGATAGAAAAGCAATGAGCAGTTGATGTTTTGCTTCTTGATTAGCAGAATTATATTTTTGTTGTAATGTGTTATTACAGATGCAAAAATACCAAACTTGAAAAAGTTTTGAGTCATGTAGAAAGAATGAAATCCTCCTTTAGAACATTAGCTAAGCTTAGTTGGTTTTAAAATAAGCAATAAACCCTTGATGACTGTTCCTGTCTTCTAAGGAAGGAGCATGTGAGACCTACGGAAAATATAAGAGGCAGACTAAAAGCCTGT
Source organism: Dryoscopus gambensis (assembly GCA_013389985.1). Classification (NCBI taxonomy): domain Eukaryota; kingdom Metazoa; phylum Chordata; class Aves; order Passeriformes; family Malaconotidae; genus Dryoscopus; species Dryoscopus gambensis. The sequence goes on from WEIT01021605.1 coordinate 94,998, forward strand.
CTTAATTTTAAACATCTGTTTCTAGAAATGAATAAACTAGGAGGGGGATGTGCAGTATTTATGATGAAACATGTTCTACTAAATATTAATGAAGGAGGACATAGTTGGAAGACTGTAGTCTTGAGCATACTTTTCCAGTTCCAACTCCTGGCATGCAGTACATAGCATTCTCCTCAAACCACAAGATTGTGTTTTTTGCATGAAGATCCCTGGTGCTGTCTGTTTTCAAAGGAGATTTGCTTGAGTTCTAAAACAAAGGTAGAGATGATCTGGTTTCTGATGCACATTATGACACCTAATGCCTTTAACATTGTTCTTTTAAAAACAACAGCTAAATAGACAGACAAACATTTCTTTTATTGACTAAGACAGTTCATACTTGGTTTAAATAGACAGCTCTGAGCAAAATTAACCAGCTATTGTTTCCAAGGCCATATGTTTGGCCATCAGTAGGACTAAGTAGCAGTCTTTCCCAAAGTTCACAGCGGAGCTAACTAAATGCATCTGACCCTCAGAAAATCAGTTCCTTGCTCCTAGAAAATGTTCTTTCTCTAAGTGCACTTTTGCTATGTGTGCTCTTTATAAATAGTTTCTGGGTTTTACTGAATTCTGGGAATTACTAAATTCTTTCAGTACCTTATTATATTAATGAACCATATAGGAAACCTACTAATGAAATGTTCAGCCGTAGTGCCTAAGTTTGGAAGGGGTTTTTTTTCCAGATCATCAGAAAGTGTAAGCCTTGAGACAATTTAGGATTGCTGTAAACTCAAGTGCCTTGATGACATTAGTAGAACTGCTTTTCCTCTGGACGCATCCCAAAAATGTCCAGCTCCTGCCATTAAAGAGTTAAGAGAAATTCCTAACACTTACTAAATAATTTGTTTGAGATTCTTATCTGAGAGAGATCCTCGTTGTTAAATTGCTGTGTGTTTTTTCGCATTTTTATTGATTTTGGTGGAATACTACCCTGAGCTTGCTGGAAGTGTTTGATTTTCTGTGTGCCACTCCACAGGGATGTGATCAGGGTCTCCCTGTAAGCAATTGCTGAAGCTGACAAAAGTGTATGATTCTGTTCAGCATGGGATCTATATCCTTGAGTTTCCATATTTATAAGAGTACCATCATCACTGTCAATAGGAGGTTATTACGGAGCTGACAACAGAACAAGAAACACAGAATCACAATATGTGGACTGTACAATGGACTTGCCAAGTGTCTTTATTCAAAATAGATTTGAAAAGAGAACCTGTATGTGGCTGTTCAGAATGAGCTTTTGCACATGGAATCTTTCATGACTGTGAGAGCTATAGAGTAAAACAAGTACTTTCCAGAAAGAGGATTTCATCATTCAGCCGTGCTGTTGCCAGGTGTGGTTTTACAGATCTTTAATTTAGACTGTCAGCCATTTTCTAATTAGGGTAGGGAGCCTTCAAGAGAACCAGAAATATTTAAAAAGATGGGACATAAATTTGCTACATCAACGTAATGTTTAGTGACACTGCTTTATGCTGCTCGTGGCCCCTTTTCTTCCAAATGCGGTATAAAAATAGCGGTCAGGCAGTTCTGAAATAAACAATAACACTTCACAAATGTTAAGAATGTTAACACAAGTGCCCCAGCTAAAATTCAATTAAGGTAGTGACATCAGGGTTGGACACGGTACTTGTTCTTATTCCTTCTAAAGTTCGTGGGAGATTTGGTATTTATTTTGCAGACAGCAAAGGCTAAATCTGTCATTTTTTTTCCCTTGGGGAAAATGCCAGGTTTCTAATCAAACAAATTATAGGGATGACATTAAATTCTTTAACTGCATTGGCCCTCTGTACACATGAAATTTCACCCCTTCTTTAAGCAGATTCTATTTTTAAACTGCCATAAATCCAATTTGATGCAAGCCAGTTGCAAATGAATTTGGATGTACCCACTTGGGGGTTTATCCAGATTGAAATAAATGAGTTAAGTTCTGCTTCTGTGGTTGAATAAG
>WEIT01021605.1:97424-143164 GCA_013389985.1 Dryoscopus gambensis
GCAGAAACAGTCCTTCTGTCCTGTGTATCTCCTGGGCACAACCTCTCCAGTTACTGAGGTGTGAGTTTGGTTTTGGGGGGCGGGGGTGTGTGTGTGTGGTTTGTTTATTTTGTTGGTTTGTTTGGTCAGTTGGGTTGGTTTTGCCTTTTTTTTTTGCCCCCCCTTTTTTTTTTTAATTCATGTATTCAATCTTTGAAATACAGGAAACAGAAAATGTGATTGTACTGGATGGCGTGATTCAGTCTTGATGTGAAGGCAACTAAATTTAATAATATTTAAGCTCTCAGCAGGATCCTGAAAAAACAAATTGTCCTTGTAGTTTGAATGTGTTCAGCCTTTACACTTTCTGATGAGAGCTATCTTCTTCGTGGTTTTGTGAAAAGTTGAGAGACTGTGTCTGCTGATACATCATTTTTCTGTTCTACAGCTTGCATCACACTTTTGATGTACCATTTCCTGCTACATTGTCTTTATTGAGAATAATGAGATGCTTAGTTTTGCCATATGTCATTGGGAAAATTTGAAATACATGTTTAAATAAGATTGTGTCCTGTAGTATACACTACTAACTTTTTTGGGAAAAGTCCTTGAAGATACAAACTCTTTTTTCCACTCTTCCTGCTAAGCTGTTTGGCCAGTGCAGGTAAGACTGTAATTTGGTTCTCAGTTCCTCACATTTCTATTCTGAGAACAAGGGCCTCAGAAGAAACACCTCAGGTTCAGGTACTCCTTAGAACAAACACAATTTTTTTGAGTAAGCTGAGACTGTAGAATGTTGCTACAGTATCTGTGAAAGCTGTTCTCTCTCATCCATATCACAGCGTGGGTGTCTAATATAGATTGACAAGCAGTCTTTATTAGACACCCACGCTGTGATATGGATGAGAGAGAACAGCTTTCACAGCGTGNACTGTCCTCAAACTCTCTGGAACACTTGCATACTAGTTAGATTTCTATAATTAGCTGCCCTGCAACCTACTAAACAAATGTAGTGTTGTGTCTGTACATGAGTGATAAGAGATGAAATGAATTTGTAACTCTATCACTAACAATATAAAAAAGTATTAATCAAGTTCCAATGGCATGTCTGGACCATTCAGCACATATATGAATGCAGCTTGTCACTGATACTCACTTAAACCTTCCTGAGCAAGTTAAAAGCTAACTTTCTTTGTAGACAGGTATCCTTTTGGCCAGGATACTGCTAATGGTATTTTTTTATTGTCCTGTTTAGCAATGAGCTTCACTTCAGTCAGCATCCCACGTTTCCCAGGCTAAACACCTGTGAAGACCATTGCCTTGTTTCCTGGAGGCCTCTGTTTAAATTCATGTGATCATGAAATGAAGAGTTAGTTTAACATGGAAAATAAAATAGTGGTTTGAAAGAGGAAGTTCTTGTTGATCAGGCATCATCTGTAGGTTTGTGTGTTCGGAGCAGTAACATGTTACCAGGAAGTAAATGATTCATTAAAAAAAAAAAAACCACAAAAAAAAAAGTGTGTAGAGAAGATGCAGAAATTAGCTTCCTCTTGAATTTAAAAAAGATACAAAATTCTTCCTATTTACTTGCTACTGAAAAAAGTCCCACTAAACTTTTTTTCCTAAGTTCATGTAACTTGAGCATAGGCAAATAATTAAGACACTTTAACTCTTTGGAATTTTGGAATTTGGAATGTCTGTGTTATGCAGACAAAGTGAAATTATTTCTCCATTCTCAAAGCTTTTATTTTTGAAAGATTTATGTATATTTAGACTTTGCATTATGTGAAGAGTATATATTAAATGGAAACCATTTTGATGAGTGATTTTGATAAATGAAGCAGTAGACACTCATATGTTTTCACAGAAGTCTGTCTCGCACTTGCACTTCTCCTGGGTTTGAGGAGTGTGAGGCTGATGACTCCATAGTGCCGAGTCTGCCTGAAAGGGATTTCTCTTTTTGCTTTGTCTCAAACCTTCGTTAGCTAATGCTGGCTTTATCTAATTGTCATGGCTACTAGCCCAGTGCTTTTTTTCTTAGGATCTTTTGTGATCTGATTCATTCATTTTCCTCCTTTACCTGAAGTGTAAAGGATTAATGATAGACCCTTTTAGTTTCCTTTTTCTTCTTCTTAGCTCATGTCACAATGCCTTTTTCTATTCTGAGTTCTGTATCTTCCCAAAAGTGGTGTATTAAAATAGCTTTGCTTTTATGCGCTCATTATGCCATTTGTGTCTCAATCCAAAATAGGACAAACAACAACTGTTGTTATAGAATTAATAAGCTTTTCCTTGCATAAATGTCATAATCACACACCTACTACGGTGGAAGATATAATAATAAATCTCTGATTTCTTAAAATCAATACAAAAATATTTTTGTAAGAAATACCACTTCTAGTATTTTATCATAAATAAGCTTTTCAAACAGATTTTATCTCATGAAGAAATACGCAGGCATTTTCTCTTTTTTCCATTTTTCCCCTTTTTTCTCCCCCCTCCATTTTTACATTATTTCATATGGCTTAGGCAACTTTTCATCTTGCTTCTTTAGAATGTACGTTTTTATATAAATGCAGCATGACAATTTCTAGTAGTAGTGGACAAAAGTAGAAAAATTACATGCTCACTGCCTTGAAGGGTGTTATTTTCTGTGTTTCTATTTAGCTAAGACAGCTTGACAGTTAAAAATCCAATCTTCTTCAACTTGTAGATTCAAGATGCTGCAAGTCAAGGCTTGAAATTTGTTGGAATTATACCTCAGTACCATTCCCAAAAGAACTGTCTTGTCAGTGCCTCCCTGACACCTGCCAGTAACAACTCTGTGCAATCAAGAGATAATAAAAATGTTTCAAATTACCCCGAGGATCATGCTTCACCGGATGGCGAGAGAATAGACAGCACTGATGGATGCAGTACTCCAGCACAGAGTGAGCGAAGTGCTGACCAGTGTGCCACTTCGAGAGAGGGCTGTAGAGGTGAAGGACAGGCTACTGAAGAGCTGAATTCCAATTCTGTGAAGGGAAGTGAAGAACAGTCTCAACATGAGAACCTGAGTGTGAGAGAAGCAGCAGACAAGACGAATGGACTGGCAGAGAATGAAACACCAGCACAATGTTTAAAACCACTTACTGGCAGTAAGTACTGTAGTGACCTCTCGTACATAAAAGCCAAGTTAAAATTGCCTCAATTACGTTCTCAGCTCCTCTGGGGGGATGGGGATGCAGTGGGGACATTACCAGTGGGATAGTAAAGAGAAGATGCCCCAAATGAGCCACTTAACCTGATTTCAGCATGGTTACACAGTTCACAACAACTGAGCAGGGGTCAGATGGCAAAGGAAGAGATGATATAAGCAGGTGCAGCTTTGTTATGGCCCGTATGTATGCCTGAGTGTAAAGACTTACTTCTGTCTGCTGTTCAGCCAGATTGGTTCATTTCTGTATTTGTTGCCATACCCAGAGAGCTCTTGATCTTTGTATCCTTTCTATCTGTTTGAATAAAAAGCCATGCTAATCTGCCTGACAAGCTTTTGCAGCCATAGAAGGAATAATTCATAAAGCCTTATCTCAGTTAGCCCCTTTGTAGCAGGTGAACAGATAGCTGGAATTAAACCACCTCAGGAGCAGCAGGAATATATGTGATCGGGACTCTGAAGTCTCCTAGTATCCTACAGTCAGTCTGGGGGTCAGTGCTACAGTCAGAATTGTAATTACTGGAAAACAGCAGTTATTTTTGTTAATGGCTCATGTTTGCTAATTCATAATAAAATCTTGGTAATGGGCCTCATAATGATGGGCCTTCCAGTTACCTTTCTTTTTTAAAAAGATTTTTAGCCATATACTAATTTTCTTTCTTTCATTTCTTTGACATATTTTTCCTCAGGTGGGCTTTCCACTTTTTAAATGTCATTTTATGCCATCAAAGACCACAAGTCTCAGCTGAGGTATCAAAATACCTTCCTTAAGGTGTTGCTCAAAGGTTACTTCCGTAGCAGGAACTGTAGTTCAAAATAGGATGTAGACCAGAATAATTTAGAAAACCAGAAGGAAAATTACTCTTGCTCTGTTTCCACTTTAAGCCTCAAAATACATTTATTTTCTATGCTTGTTTAAATCCAAGAAAACCATGTTTACGCTCATTTCTCTTACTGCTTTCCTTAATTTCCTTACAGGATGCAAATCTATGTAGGTGGAATTTCTAAAGCTGGTACTGTCCTTGACTTTAATTTATCCCTATTCTCTAAGACTTTATGTAGATTCAGTCAAACAATCCTGCCCCTTTGGGAATTTTGTATATAGGATCAAGAATGACTTTGCATTGTACTCCGTGGATTGTTGTCTTGGTTTCCGTTGCAGTTTGGTGTAATTAGTTTTTGGATCCAATTTGGATCACACTCTAGTAACCTTGCAACACACCTTCTTTAATTGTTGGGCAAGGGGGCACCCTGATTGGGTCAAAGCATAGCTGTTTGAACAATCTCTTCTGGTCTACAGCCTTAAAGGTGGGGTGTCACAACACTAGAATTTTACACATAAAACCTCTCTTAGTTTTATAGTTAGAAATTGGTTACCTGCAAGTCTAACCAGATCAGTTCTTTCTCTTTTTACATATGCTATCTTTGAGAGAGTTAACTTAGCAAGTTTAATCATCTCTTTGATGCTATTCCTCTCCATACTAAATATTGAAATCTTTTGCTATGAGTAACCATGTTCTTAATATTTCTCCATAATGTGAAGCTGATCAGTGTTCACAACTTTTGTCTGTAACACCCCAAAAATGCTGCTGATTTCCCAGAAAAGAGGGTTTGTTTTAAAAATGTATTTAGTTTCCTCAGTTCTCTTTCTTAGAGTGATTTTTGGCTTTATTCTTCATGCATTTTTTTTATTGATGAGTACGCAAATACTTTCCAAGACAGAAGGTCTGAGAAGGCAGTTTTATTTGATAGCTCATCCAAAGTAGAATTTTTCCAAATCCTGTACAACACTGCTGATTTCTTTATTACTCTTGAATGAATTTTTGTTATTACAGCACTCCCTTTTCCTCCCATGGAAAATGTATTTCAGTTTTTGGCACCAGTTCTCCATCCTTCCTTGGGAGTGTGAAGACTGAAAGCATTAGGTGGATGTTGTTTCTTTTCCTACGTACTCCATAAGAAGTTACCACTCTTGAACTCCTTCTCCCCTACATAAAACTTCAGGAAAAAAAATGAATATTCCTTACTATTTCTGGGATCTTAACTGTGCTCTTTATTTTAGGTTTTATACTATTCAAATGTTTTTATGCTTCTTCACTTGATTCCTGAATGTTTTGTAGTGCTCATTCACTTCCCCCATTTTTAAAAGGCTTTTCAAATCAATGTTGAAAAATATTGGCCCGATATTTTTGTCCAAAAGTGCTGTGTTACTTAGAACCACACTGAAGGGTGTCTTTGGCCATGCTTGAGGATTCAGGATCACTGGTGAAAACTGTTGTCAGTAGTGACTTGGGTTAGACAACACCTTCCACTGGATGGTTGTCCAGGGATGGGGCAGTCATCTGGCAGGCAACTTCCCTGAGCAATCTGTTCCAGGGCCTCACCACCCTTACAGTGAAGAATCTCTCCCCAATACCTAACCTAACCCTGCCTTCTTGCAGTCTGAAGCCATCACCCCATGTCCTATCGCTACATGCCCTGGCATGTCCTCTCCAGCTCTCTTGTAGGCCTCCTTCAGGTACTGGAAGGTTGCTCTGAGGTCTTTTGTGGCTGAACAGCCCAGATTTTCACAGCTTTTCCTCACAGGAGAAGTGAATCATTCCTTTAATCATCTTTGTGGCCTCCTCTGGACCCCTTGCAAATGTCCTTCCTATGCTGGGAGCCCAGAGCTGGATGCAGTGTTCCAGGTGGGGTCTCACCAGAGCAGAGCAGAGGGGCAGGATCCCCTCCCTTGCCCTGCTGGCCATGCTGCTTTGGATGCAGCCAAGGATATGACTGGATCTCAGGGCTGTGGGCACACACTGCTGGGTCATGTCCAGCTTCTCATATCAGTGTCTTAATACGCACCAGAAAGATCTCTGTTGTCAACAAATGACTGTTCTGTGCGAGGGGTCAGAATCAAAATGATGAGAGAAGCATTCTGTGTGTGCTTTTCTGAGCTAGGATTATCATAATTTCATTCTTTCTAAACAATTGGTAAACAGCAAGAGGATTCACATTAATGTTTATTCCTTTCTACTCTATTTGAAATACAGTTCATGTCTGAGATCATTAGGTCTCTTTTCATGTTGGTTATGAGCTTCCAGCTCTTCTCTTCAAGTGCTGCCAGCCCGTTTCTGAGTATCTCCCTTCTGATATCTTTTTCGTTTTACACACTGCTTCTTGCTCAGTGACGTTTGTTAGAGAGCAGTCTTAACATTTTTTTTGACATCTTTCTTTACTTCTGCTTGAGGTTAGACTATAATAGCTTGGAAACAAGGGGAGCTTCTTGAGTGAAGGAATTTCGTATAATGTCTTTACCTTTTATATTAATATATTTGGGCAGAATTTTTTGGCCTTTGGAAGTCAATAGAAATTCTACCATTGATTTCCATGTCTGTTAGGAAGTAAAATGATAATGGCCAAAATTTTCTAATTGTTTATTTTAATTATGGTTATACCCTTCTGAGAAGGATATTTGCTTTTAAAGTTGATTCCAGTTTAGGGCTGTGAAAGCTTAGCTTTGCAGTCAGCAATGACTTTTTTGCCTGTAGTAACTGCTCCTAAAATATACTGGAGGAGACATGGAAAAGGGTCTAGAAGATATTCTAATTTTTAAGACCCTTCACAGTTCCATTTTTAAAATTCATTTGCTGTTGTGTTAATATCTTGCCTTGGCTCAGATCCAGAGTAAATCAACAAAGCAGCTACCATAGTCCCTACATGAATGATTCATTGCATTTTCTTGAGATGAGACTGCTGGTGGCTTGTTCCATACTTTTGTGTTATCAAAACCAAGTTATTTAATACTTTAGTGGCCATGATCTACAGAATACAATTCCTTCTAAATTTGCAGTAAGATTTCACGTTTGAACTGATGATTCCTATAGAGGAATGTTGCATTAGTACTCACTGTCTTTAAATGTTTTATTATCAATAGTGAATCCATTGTGAGTAAGAAATACTGTAAAAACAAACAAAATATGGTATTGGTATTGAGAGAGTCCTACTGTGTTGGACGCTGCAGAAATGTATTAAGAAGATAACCACATCCAAAAGAATTTTTTTGCTGTTGCACAGTGTAATTAGGCAAGGGCAAACAGTGGGTTATACGTTGTTTAGGTGAAATTTTATGATATGGTTGTTGCATTATTCCATTTTTTTACTCTTTGGTAGAAGCAGAGATCTTCGCTCTCTTCAACAAGCCCAAAACCCCACAAAAATGCAGGCAGTATTATACAGTGACTATCCCTATGAGGATCTCCAGGAATGGGCAGACTGTCAACAGCTTAGAAGCAAATTGGCTGGAGCACATGACAGATCACTTCAGGAAAGGAGGCTCATTGGTAAACGCCATCTTCAGCCTTGGAATGGTAAATGGTATGGAAATTACAGAAAGCATTATGCTGTGATTATTTTCCTTTCTCCTCTAATAGAGGTCATTATCTTTGAAGAGAAGACATTTGGGAGGTGCTTTAATGTAGGCTTGGGGCAGATTTGTATTAGATCAGCCTCTTTCAGTGAAATGGAATGAAAGTACAGAAAATATTTTGGCATTTGAATAAGGAAAACAGATCATGTATTGTATTTTATAAACATACTAGAGATGATTTTGTAATTGCAGAAATATACAGAGTTAATAAACAGTACCAAGTAAAGTGAATTAAACTAATAAGATTGCAAAGCAGATGACATAAATAGAGGGGTGACTTAGCTGTCCGGCCACACACTGCATCTGGCTCTGATTGCAGGTCAGTGCAAGGACTCGAGTTTTATCTGGCCAACAAGAAGTCAGTTACTTCCAGTTGTTGCAGAGACCCTTTCTGGCTGGATGACACGCTGTTTTACAAAATTGTTCTCTATGTTTGTTTCATCTGAGCTAGCGTGATGGATAAATGTTGGTCTTAATTTAAGAAGATTAAGAATCCTAGATTTTTGCATGTTGTGGAAAAGTGGCACCAGGTCCAGCTTAGAACTGTAGCCAGTCTGTACTACACTCGTGGCCACCACAGCTTTGAAGGCAAGCCTGCTGTACAGAGAAAGACTTAGGTGCGTAGTCGGGATCCAAGAGACGTAACCAAGGAGCCATGAGACCAATTGAAGGGAAGTACTTGAACATAAAAATGTTGAAATTGCAGCTGGATTAATTTTACTGGAAAATTACGTGACTGGTATACTTCCTGGTTAATGTGCTTATGGCTGAATCTTTCACCTAATTTTGGTTTGTTTTGCATTTTTCTAAAGGAATGTGGTAACCCAGAGATTGCTCATTCCTACTAAGATTAGTTGGTTTATGCCTCAAAATTATAGGGGAGCTGCTTCCAGATCTTCTTCTTACTGTTGGTCTGAATTCTAGAACTCAGGATAAAACACAGGAATATGACTCAGTTCTGGTAAAAGCCAGTCAGGAAATTAACAGGCAATCCTAATTTTTCATTTTACAAACAAGTAGCAAAAAAAAGGAAGGTCTAAAGTTCAGCTGATGGAATGCTTTCATACAGCTTCCTGGAAAGCCTTGTAATTGCTCGTTAACTTGCTTAAAAACAAATGGTCATTTACTTTATGTATATAAATTGCACAGAGGCAAACCTAATTGGCTCTATCAGGCTCAGTTATCAGACTCAGTGGTTTTTTTTAAATACAGTCTGCTTGTCAGTTCACTCTAAAATGTTTTAAACACAGAATTTTTCCATTATTTAAACTTGTAGAGTTCATTTCCATAGCAGAGCCCTGTGGGAGGTTCATGTACTTGGATACCAGAGTGAGGAGTGCTGGATAACTGCCTGTGGACATAGATGAAGTAGGCTTGAATGATGCAATAAAGTTTCAGCACAAACAGGACAACAAATTATGTGAAAGTGGACAGATTCAGGATTAAGTTAGATTAGTGATTGAAGATCAACTATTAATAAACATTTTTATTAGCATTTTATGGTTACAGGAGGAACAGCTTTTGGAATCAAAAAGCTGAAACAAGGTTTCTAGAAGTGTATTACGCTATTAGAAGAACATTTACTAAGAATATCTGTAAGTTGCTATCAATTGCAGTTAAATATTTTATCATTAAAATCCTAAATTTTTTCTATGCCATAGAGAAATGGAACAGCTTTTTCTCTCATATGCCAGTCAGTATCAAACAACACAGGGTAGGGACGAGAGAAGAAGTAGGGGTCTGAGGGCTTCTCAGCTCCTTACTTTTTTTCTAGATTTCTATGGCAGCCTATCCAGCTTTTCATAGCTGGTCTTATTCACTGATTAATCCTGTTCCAAATAAGGTAGCATCAGCATACTTTCTTTAATTGACCATATCACATTTCTTTGTTCTGGGGGCTGGTTTTCTTTTTGGCTTAAAGTATGAATTCATTATTTTGCTTATTAGACTTAAAAGCAGGGTTATTATCTTCTTCTTTTCCCCCTTGTCCTTGGATTACCTAATAAAGTGAAGATTTCCAGATTGTCAGTAGTCATAAATCTGTTTCTTCCTTCTGCTAACAGTTTAATAATTAGTCTTTAAAGGAGTTTTAAAGTTCACTGGTAACAATTGTTTCTTTTTGCTTATTGTACCAGATAATGATAAACAGAAATCTAACACAATTGCACATCTCAATATGTAAACCATGCAGAGTTACACCATATATTAAATGAATTCAGATTTTGGTGGTAAGTTAGAAACAGCAGCCTGCTTGGTCTTTGAATGTTCTCGTGTTGGCAGATAACAGTTATATATTTAAATTTGTAGTTCAGTTACTTGCTGGTGTTTTTCATCCAGCTCATGTAATTGGTAATTTTGCCTGTAGTCCCAGGTGTAAACTGATCCTGCCTAGTCATCTAAAGTGACCATAGGAATTCACCCTTACCCTCTTCTGTTGCGAATGGGGACTGTAGCAGCAAGCTACAGATTAATACCAAATGGGAAGTGAGTAACAGGTGGGGTCTCTTTCTTTCCTGTAACAGCAAGTCTCCAATCAGCAGTGTGAGAAGGCAGGAAGAGTCAAACCTCTTCAAGGTTATATTTTGATGCCTTAAATGTGTAATCGCAAGCCTGTTCATCTTCAGTTGTTTTGAACTGCAGCTCTTTAAGTGCCTGGCATTTCTGTATTTGTTTTACCATTCTGTCTGTGAATTTTCTGCCTTTCAAACCTAGAAAAAGCTAGCCAACCAGCCAGAAAACATTGACAGTACTTAAACACAAAGCAAACGAAACAAAACGTGGGTTGCTTGGAAGAAGAAAGTAGCCAGGTTTTTAAGAGAGTCTGATTGATTGTCTCTGTCATCTGCCGCCGATGGAGATGAGTCGGCGATGCCTTTGACCGATTATTGTCACCTTAGCCACTGAAGTACCGGGATTTTTGTCATCCATATGGAATTATTTTCTCTGTGTGTACTGAAGGTGAAAAAATTCAGAAGCGGGGAGGAATGCAAATACGAAGCAAAGGCAGACATTCAGGTCACATGCCTCATAAAGCCACAGAGAGCTAGTTTTCTTCATTGAGAGCAGCAGCAGCTTACAGGTTAGTTTTCCTGGATAAGGAGAATTTGTAGTTCAAAGACAACAAGGGGAAAATTGTCGCCTGCTAAGACAGCTGTCATGGTAAAGTAAGTAATCTTTTCCCATATACCTCCTGTAAATCAGAAGCAAGAACATCAAAATAGGTTTTTGTCAATCGAGCTACATCAAATATTTATACAACCCAGTGAAAATAGCTTTTTGTGCACAGTAGGATACCTTAATAAAAGATGCAGTGGTAATGGAACATTTTCAGAGGAAGGACATTGATTGTAACCTCTACTTCTGGAGCCTTTTCTTTAAAAAAGAGTGAAGTTCAAGAGTAGAGATTGGGCAATGATACTACAAACAGCAAAGTCAAAATGTTTTGTTTTATTGGCATTTCTTACTGCCCTATTGCAAATGGATTAATGTTTCGAATTTCTAAGGAACTTTTTAACTTAGGCTATGTTCCAGGAGCTGAATCTTGTTAAACAAGAGATTACCAAAAGAGAATACAACTGCATCAGAATCAGGAAATACTTCATATGAGAAAAAGTGGAAACTGGAAAGACCAACTCACCATCTAAAGCTTTAGATGACTGATATTTGTAGACAGGTTAGGTAACATCCAGCTGAATAAATGTATCTGTAAAATATGCCCTGCAGGAATCTGTGTATGAGTTGCCACCCCAAATTGCCATTATTATAATCAGTGGAAATCTAGGCCTGGACCGATAGAGTCAGTAGGATTTGTGTTATGATCCACCTCATCCTACACCAGGATATGCAAAAGAGATCAGATACATCTAGATAAGACTGAGATGCTTGGTGCTTCCTTTGCCGTAGTCTTCACAAACACAGGCAAAGGTTGCACCCATCTTTAAAAAAAAAGGTCTAAAGGACAAACCAAGGACCCACAGAGTGGTCGGCCTCACTTCATTTCTGGCTGGATCACTGAGTAGGTCCTCTTGGAACACGTGTCTGGACACATGAAGGAGAGGACAGTGACTGGGGACATTCAGCATGGATTTAACAAGAGTAAAGCATACTTGAAACTGATTGTCCTCTGTGATAAAATGATGATTTGTGGATGAAGAAAGAGCAGTAGATGTCATTTTGGGTGAGTTCATCGAGGGAGTTTGGCAGTGGCTCCCACAATATTTCTGTATCCAAGTTAGGACCATGCAGCCTAGATGGGTAAAAGTCTGGTTGCATGGCTAGACTCAGAGGGTCGTGGTTAATAGGTCACACTTTGCCTGGAGTAATAAGTGGAGTACCACAGAGATCTATCCTGGGGCCTGTTGTGTTTAACAGTTTTATCAGTGATGCACAGGAGGCAATGAGGCTTGCTTTTGTCAAGTTTGTGGATGATCCCATACTCAGGAGACCAAGCTAATATGCCTCAGAACTGGGCTGCTGTCCAGAGGAACCTGGGCAGGCTGGAAAAACATGCCAGCAGGAGCTGTCTGAAATTCCACGAGGACAAATGTCCTGCCTCTGGGAAGGGAAAGGCCTTTTCACTAACCCAGGATGGGGACAGCCTGGCTGGGTAGCAGCTCTGTTGAAAGGTCCAGGGGAATGTTAGTAGGCAGCAAGCTGAAGGTGAATCAGCACTTGAGGGAGTTAGTTCAGCCTGGAGAAAGGACAGCTTTGGGGGACCTAACGGTGCCTGGCAGTGCCTGTGAGAAGGCTATCAAAAAGGTGGATCCAGGCCCTTGATTGTGGTGTGTGGTAGGAGGATTGGAAAAAATATACATACATTGAAATAAGAGAGGTCCTTTTTGGATATAAAAACCCACTTTCTCATCATGAAAACAGTCACTCTCTGGAAGAGGCTGCCCAGGAAGTTGGGCTATCTCCATTCTTACCGATTTTGAAGATGCAACTAGATAAAGCCATGAGCAGTCCTGTCTGCAGTTGTATTGAACCTGCTTTGAGCAGGTGGTTGGACTGGAGACCTCCTGAGGTCCCCATCCAGTTGAATTATTCTAGGATTCTATGAAACTGTTGGATCATGTGTATCTGAGCTAGCGGGCCAGCTCTAGAACATGTGACTAACTGCTGACTTAAGTTGCTCTTAGATGTAGAGCCCCTTTGTGATAAAGGTACTGCAGATACAATCAGTGCATTTGTCCATCTCCTTGCCCTTCCACACTTCTGTGTAAGAGTTTCTCTGAAATTTCTGCTGATCCTGACAGCATAGCATGGGTTATATGTGTCTTTTCTTCAAAACATGACCCTGTTACTTGCTTTCTGCAGCATTCTCCTTTCCCCCATTATTCTCAGCATCCCAAATGCTTCACAAGCAAAGGAATTAATGATCCAATTATTCTTTCCTGTGCCTCCCTTTTTCTCTGGAAGAGTAGTAAGTGACCTGTAAAAGGTAAAATGTGCAGCCAAGGTGTGAGATGTAAGAACTGGCAGGTGTGCATTCTTGGCATAAATGTTTAAAACACTGTGGCGTGACAGGTAGAGAGAGGAGGTTGGTTCTGGTTCAGAGGGAAATCTCAGTGATTGTCATCAACCAGTTTCTGTAGAGTTTTTCACCAGCATCACCCTGTTGAACAGACGCTGTTCTTTACATTTGCAGCTGTCTTTCTCTCATCATTTTCCCCTTCCAACTTTCTCATTTTCCATGGGTTTCTTTCCTAGCAAAAAAAACCCAAAACCATTAAAAAATCAATGGATTGTATGATTGATGGAGGTAGCCTTCAGCAGTAATCATTGTACATCCAACAAGGAAGCAAAGTCTTACAATCATTTAGATTGGAAAAGACCTTTAGGATCACGAGTTCAGCCATAAACTCAGCACTTCTAAGTGAAGTTTTTGCTGCCTGTAGGGTCTCCCGAGCTCAGCTATTGGTTTCTAAAACATTGCATATGTGCCATCATATTCACATATGTGGAAGCTGTGAATTGCATGAGTGGAATGTGCAGCAGAATGAAACATAAAGGATGATTTACGAGTGAGTGTAAACACACGCCTGCTGATTGTGTTTTGATGGCTTATTAATTAGCTGGCAAACACGGGGCGGGAGGGAGAGCTCAAGCTGCAGTTGTGCCAGCAGTGTGACATTGAATTTCATTAAGGGAATTCACAACCCAGGAGCAGTGCACTGATGCTGTATAAAGCTGCCTTGGTGAGATCTGGATGTCTATGTCTGTTAGGGGTCTGCTTTCACTCTTAGGTGCTGTCGTGTCATCCTTGCTTTGGAAAATTAAAGGACCGTTTGTACGTTATACATCCTGAAATAGATTTGGATATGGGTTTGGGTGTTGGAATGTGATATTTCACAGAAGTTGAGTTGGTTCCCCCTTTGTAGTGTCAGGTCTATCAAAGTGCTGGTTTTGAATGAAATCCAGTAATTAAATCTTGTACCCTTTGGTTTGTGGCAAGCTTGCTCTGCCTGTGTTTTCAAACCTGTAACCCAGCTACTTAGTGATCTGGCCTGTCATTTCACAACAAAAATGTCTGTTCTTCTCACTTGGATGAGAAATCTGTCTGGATGACAGGAGTTACTGCTTTGTAGTCCAGCTCATCCACCTTGGAGCAATGTGTAATCCTGGCTTGCTGTAGTGGTGAGGAGTCTTCGTCTCTCTTTATTTTAAATAGAGTTGCAGGAAACCTGCCTGTGGAAACAGTGTGAAAGTAGACAGACTCTATTTCTTCTTCTTTCAGTCTCCCAACAGAATCTCAAGGACAATCCCTAGTAAGTGGTTTACAACTTTTTTCCTTCACACAAGTGAACAAAAAAAATGCTGTGTTAGTTTAGAGACAAGTGTTCGCATCTCCTCACTTGCAACTTAATGACTCAACTGCAACAGCAGCAAAAGAGGGTAAGGGACTGTGCAAATAGAAACAGAGGGGTTATGCATTGACATCTGCAGCAGCAGTCTTACTGCAGTGTGTGTGTGTGTAGACGTAAGGCTCCAAATGTAGGAGTCTGGTCTGTTGCGGGCTTTGCCTGCAACAAATTTGTTATTTCCAGATAATAAATTGAATTTAGATCACATAATGATATTGGGATATGTTGACTGAGATTGTGTCTGCAAGAGGTAAGAAGCCTCTTAATCCTCTTCACTGCCTCCTTTGTGAAAATTGTTTTTGAGTTTGATATATGTTTTCCTTTGGAGGCAGTGATTCCTTCCTGCTGGCATTTCTTGACCTCATAACATCCACCAGGAAAGCAGAATGACCCTGATGAAACACCTAAGTAGGCTTATCCAGAAGACTCCCCTGTCAGTTCAAGAATCTGTCAGTTTGGCATGTGTGACTGCATTTCAAAAACATGTATCATACCAGTTCAAGGAGTATAGTATTGCTAGAAATAAAAGGAAACTATCATGCAACGTACAACATTTGGGGAGGGGATAAGCAAGGTCTTTATAATCAGTCATACAGGGTAAATATACTGTTCATATTAGAAGGCTGAAAAAGACGCCTTTTGACAATGTGAGAAGAGTTTTCTCTGTTTGTAAAGAGCACAGTCCTGCTTATTTACATTTTTCCTAAACATAATTCTATTGTTCCATCAATCAGCTTATTTTAACAAAGAACGATAAGTCTGGGTTTTTTTTCAGTTACTCTGATTCTGCTCTGTCATGCAGCTGACAAAACCTAAGTTCTGGTGTATGGGAGTGATTGCTGCTTGTGGAGTGTATGGCTCAGTTAAAGGAGAAAGTGCTGCTTGAGTAACTTTAAGAGTATGTGTTGTCTGAAAAAAGGCTGAATGTGTTGGGAATGCAAATGAGAACAGAGAGGCACTAAACCAGATGGTCAAAATGCCTTCATAAAATGATTAAATAATTATGAATGTATCTTTTCTTTCACACTGTTCAGATATGCCAGATCATCCTTAGTCCGTCTAGATTACTGTAGCTGCAGTGGCTGATCCATATGCAGGGTTCTGACTTGTGTGAATGAATGGAAATCGTCACAAGTATCAGTATCATTATATCATAAAAATAAATCAGTATACCTTCAAAACCCCTTGAAAATAACATGTTGACATAATACATGGTCTTTAATATGTTTACAGCTTCAAGTAGGTGAGCAGTACTGCTGAACTGAGGACTGAATCACTTTTGCCTGCTCAGAATGGGAGAGTTGTGGTTTCTGATGGCAAAGGGTAGAATAAAAGACTGGGCAGCCAGGTTTGCTATTAGGGAGTAGGATTGCTCTTAAGAACTGCTAGAGATACAAGTCTCATTCATTTAATAGAGCTGGACTATCAGAGAATGTCTATGAACTTCTTAGTAACATCCTTGGAAGAATATGTTATTAATAAATTCAGATGCCTCACTACACATGGAGTGCCTTCTATGAAGCTTACAGACCGCGCTGTGTTTTCACAGATTCTTTACACGGGACAATGGATGGAGTATTTCTTTTTGAAGATGTTGCTGTGGAAGACAGTAAAACCACACAGGGCTATGATGCAATTGTGGTAGAGCAGTGGACTGTCTTGAAGGTATGTGTACAGTCTTTCTTCTTTGACTTTTTTTTTTGTAAATCAAAACACTCCAAGACTGTGAGACAGACTCTCACATACTGATCTGTGCTCCAGCAGTACCACACAGGCAGCTGAGGTAAAGGGATGCAACATTAACAGCAGTGCCAGTTCACCACATTCTGGGTTTGTATGACGCACTTCTGATCTTGATAAACCTCATGCTTTTTTTGGGAGGTAGGAAATGTGAGTGACAGCGAGCGATGAAACTCAGGGCTATCTGTCTCAAAATTACAGATGTCTGCTAGATTAACTGCAGAGAGGATCTCCATTGGTTGTCAGGGCAACGTGATCGCACAAATCACTGTGGCATCGCAGTTCTAAAGAAGGCAAGCCCTTTAGATAGGCAGGCTTAGCTGCAGCAGGAAGGCACAGAGAACTGCCTTGGCTCTGTCTGACCTCCTTCATATGCTGAAGGAACTGCATATTCTGGAGAGGCCCCTATAAACAAACCATGTGTGTCACAATTTGGCCTTCTGCAGATCCAGGTGCCCACACAGATCAGTAGAAGCACTGCTTAGGCCAGGTCGGTCAGTACCAATCTTCCACAGCAAATTTGATACACACAATACTCGTGTATTTGAAAAGCTGGGCTTAAATTCTTTGTGACTTGAAGCAAAAAGAACATGGGAGAAAAAGAAGAAGTTGCATAACTCTTAGAAGTGTTTTTTTGTTCTGTTACCTGCTTGAAATAGGTGCTATGTATCTATAAAGGCAATACCTGATCATTTCACTTGGAATGTATTGTAAAGAGTGTAAAATCCTTAGACAGATAATCCCTCCTTTGGCACACACATGCCAGAAGAACAGATTAAGGGAAAATGGGACAGATGCTAGAGTAAATGTGTAAAATTCCAGGAGACTAGGATTAAGAGTTTTGTTATTAGATGATGATTTTGTAGTGCAGCAAGAACTGGCCAAATAATAACGGCTACAAACAACTTGCAGAACACTTTAGTGCGTTAATAGCAGCTTTTCTTGTTGCCAATGTGTGTCTGAAAAATGATTCCTTTATTGCATTAAATGTTATTCCAGTTATGACAGACTTGACTGTAAATCCTTGTTCATTTTTAGGGTCAAATTGTGGTGTTGCCACTCAGGAACAAGGTTTTGGGATAATGACAGATGGTTTAATGAGTGCATTAGGTCAGGGCTGATCAAGAAGGCAAATGTTAGGAAGCATTAATGTTAACCATATGTTTAAAACTGTTAGGAAATGAATAGAGGGTGAAACAGCAAGTATATACTACTGCATACTACTGTGTAAGCTGTGTTCGACAGCACCTTTTTTCAGAAGGCTGTGTTAGTACAGTGATTGTTCAGAGAAGAGCAGTGGGCATGGTCAGTAATACAGACAGCTTCCATAAGAGGAAGACTTCACGTGGTGTGTCCTTTCAGCCTGGAAAAGAGAAGCGTTGCAAGGAATGGAATGGGTAGAGAGCTCCTAAATCATGGGAAAGAGGTAAATAGGGATTGTTTGCCATCTCTTCCAGTATAAGAATTAAGTGCCAAATGGCAGTAGTCAAGGCCAGGTGCAAAGCAAACAAAAAGGAGGCATTTCAGATAATTATTTATGCAGCAGATCTGTGGAACTCCTTTCTGCACAAGGTTGTTGGTTCAGGAAGTTTAGAGGATCTTGTGTTCATACAAGCATTTTAATTCAGATCAGGAGTGCCTTTTTGAAGTGAACCCACTGATCCACCCTTAATATGCCTCACTTCACCTCACAGAATGGTCCCACAGTGCACAAACTGGATTTCTTTCAGTAGAAACTAAACCAGACATGCAAAATATTTGGGGCATGCTTGACGTAATACATGTTACTTTTCCTTAACCATCACTTACAGCCATGTTGGAGACAGCTTTCGAGTTATAAATGGATTCTTAGCCAGAGCCAGTTTGGCTCACAGACAACCAGTCCAAGGTTCTCCATCTCAGTAGGATATCCTAACAAAGTTAGGCATAATCTGTGTGCACACAGGACAGTTTCTGTCAGGCTACATGAGAAGGATAATGGGGATCCCGTGTTGGCAGAGTGCTGACCAAAACACCAGGACACAGCAGAAGAGTATTTCCTAGTAGAGCCCTTTGAAGTGTTACAGGCCTTGTAGGTGGAGTATCATTTGCTTTCAATTCTAGCAATTCCATGCTGGAGAACACAGCTGGTCAACAGATTAAGGAATGAACCTCCCGATGCCATCTGGTGTGTCAGGAGATGCTGTACTGCTACACACCATGTCTGTGAGGGCTAATGCGGAGAATCTCCTGTCCCAGACATAAGATTCGGGATGTGCAATTTCAGAAACTGACTGATAGCATATACACAGCTTGTCAGTGTGATCAGATTAGTCTCTGCTGTAATTAAAAATTTGGATGCTGGGTGTTCCCTGGCAGTTTTGCTCTTTTGAGATCAAGTGTGACTGCTCTGTGGACATCATGAAAATGTTCCCCACCAAGCTGAAAGGGGAAGAATATGGGGAACAAAAAACTTTCTGAAGGAAGAATGTTGAGGCATTAGGGAAGTCTTGCAGAGGTCTTACCCGTTTAGAGAAAGAGCAGAGCTGGTCACCTTGGTTTTCTCCTCCTGCAATTTAAATAACTACCAGGATATATCATGCCTCATGCTTTGTGAGACATAAGAGATGTAGGTGGGTAAAGCCATGGAATCAGTGAAAGGACTCGCAGCTGGGGGATCTGTAGGCACTGGCACAGTGTTGTACCCAGAAGACCAAGTGTTAAACCCTGTTGGAATTCACCTTTATTTACTGTCAGCGTGGAATAATGCAGTGGCAGGGGGAGGGACTGTAAAATGGGGAGGAAGACAGAGTTCAGTAGTGACAGAAGATGTCCAGGAGTCAATAAAGGTTTTCTTTTGTTACGAGTGTTACAAAGTATAATTGTTACAGAGATAGTTATGGAGCAGTGGAATGACTCATTATGTAGAAGATTGGGGTTTTTTGGGTGTTCATTCAGCTCTGATCTACATTAATATTTTCTATTTGTTATTTCCATTTGTACCAAGGCATTGGAAGAAGCCCCGATGGGCAGCATGACGTAAACTTATATAATAGAACCTTATTTTAAATTTGGTTATCTGGATGAGCTTTGGAGTTACTCAGATGTGGTCTGAACTGAATGTAAATTTATTGTGCTGTATCCTAATTAAGAAGAAGAAACAAACAAAAAGAATCCCAGCCACAACAAAAGAAAGCTTTTTTAGAAAGGAAGACATGTAGCATGTATCGATGCCCTTTAGAAAGAAAGCCTTTCTAAATGAAAAGGTAAAGGGTTGCTGTTTAACCATAAACACAAAAGAGAGAGGTTGGCAAGCCTCTTAGCAGAGAAAGTGCTGCCTTTTTAATTGCTAAGGCTAATAGAGAAAACAAGCTGAACAGTGTGATGCACTCAGTATGTGTGTAAAATGTCAGTTTGTAGAGGATGTAAAGCTCGCAGCTGTCACAGTATGTGGTCCCGCCAAGCAGCAGACAGGATGTAATAGCTCTGAGTAATTTAACTCTTTCTTCTCAAAGTAGAGCTGGGTATCCTCTACAAATGACCACAGGACTTGTTATGACAAAATACTGCACTCATCCTTATCACTTTAACTCTAAAAATGTCAGGACATATTATTTCCACTGCAGTCTCTGCGATCTAGTCCTAAAACTTGTTTGATGGTTTTAATTCTGCCTGTGTAGGCAAATGTGGATAGACAGTTCTGATTAATCAGAGCCTGCATGATTTCCCTCTCCCCAACTCTAAATCTGTCACCTTCCCTTCCCCATTACCCAAGACAAAATAGCCAATACTGTCTTTAAAATTGAGTGCTATAACATTTATTTAAGATTGCTGCATTGTTCTGCCTCTGAAGCTGTGTTCATTTTGAAGGTAATGTTCTTAATTTACACGTATTTTCTCATTGAAAATCTTGAACTGCTGATTCATCACATTGTATTTGCTGCTGTACCATACCTTTGGTGTACTGACATGAATTAAAATCTCAAATATATTGTGGTGTTGCCATTTCCGTGGCAGACTTGAATGGGGTCAGTCTCCATCGTAGACATGGTAAACCTTTTAAAGTGCGACATACCATAAGATTTAAAAATTTATCTCTGCTGAGCCTAGGTTGCAAGTTGCCTTAATGTAAGCCTTGAAACAAATTCTCTGGAAATGAGGATTTGATTTGTCTGTAAATCTGATTTAGGTCATATGTCAGTTAAGCCATGTTCTGCTGTCTCCGGCCACGGGAGAAAGGCATGACCAGGTCAGCCGAGGAGCTGATGGTGATGGGCATGAAAAGCCCAGAGGAGTCATGTGTGTGACCCTCTTTACCACCCAAGGACAGATATGCTGCCTGGGCATAATGTTTCAGCAATGTCTGTTGCTGAATGCTTGCTGCTTTTCAAGAAAAGCTGAACAAAAACCTTCAGGAGCCTGTTATCTTCCAAAAGTTTTTATAATTCTTGTTTCATTCCTTTATATAAGATATGAAAGCAGCATATATACATATATATTTGTCTGCTGAACTCAGTAGACATAGGTTTAAAATCGATTAAAATTCACATGATTAAAATCCACAGGGTATTCTTTCATTGGGGTTGATGATTAATGTAATAACAAAAACTAGCAATATAGACTTGGAACATCCTTGATAATTTCTTGTGGCTCGGGTAGTAGTCACTATCTAACAAGGTGAACGCTTCTTGCATGTGAGTAAAGGGCACTTGAAGTTAAACAGACTGAAAAGCACATTATGGATTAAAAAAACCCTTCCTAGCTGTCACAGTTTTCTAAGAATTAGGTCTCTGCTCACCCATAAAACCTTTCAGGGAAAAGCGAACATCCCAGATCTAAACTTCCTGCTTAAGAACAAGCTGAGAAAGTTTTCTAAGAATTAGTTCTCTGCTCACCCATGAAACCTTTCAGGGAAAAATGAACATCCCAGATCTAAACTTCCCACTTCAGAACAAGCTGAGAATAAGTATTTCAGTCATCTTTTATACTTCCTATAAAACCACGCAGGGCACATGTTTCTTTTGCCCAGCAGATGACTCCAGCTGGGCAGTAGTGCCCTGGGTAGTGCATCTGTGTGAGGATGTGGAGGGGCGTGGGAGTGGGTGCTGGGACCCCCCAGGCTGCACACAGAGCCCGCCTGTGGGCGAGGGGCAGCGCAGCGCTCGCCTTCCTGCTGCTTGAGCCGGGGGCAGTGGAGCGTCTGGGCTTCAGCTGTGCTGCTTGCATGGAAATAGATTATTACTTGCATAACTAGGGAGTGGTGCACAAGGCCTTTTGGTAGAAGCCACATGTTGTTTGGGATAAATTATAACCAAAGGGAATTGTGTTGGGGAAGCTGCTTGGGGATGATTAAGCTGTGTGTTTGGGCACACTGGGGTATGTAACTTCTCAGGAAGTGGTTTTTTATGTTGGTTTTTTTTCCCCCCAAAGAATTGATGGACAAACAATAAAATCAATGCTCACCTTAAAGTACACTTTAACTGTTGCAGGAATTGTGAAAGTAAAAATGCCAGAGTTATTTAAGAAACTGTACTGATGGATTGCTAGATCACATTTATTTCTTCTGTTTCATGGACAGTGAAGTAGAATTGTCCCATCATGTGTACATTGTCTGTGCAGTGGTGAGTTCAACACATTTCATAGGGTGTTCCCATGTTTCCTGTGTGGAAAATCCTCTATGTCAGCACATTCAGCTTGTCCAGTTTTTGCTGCCAACCCTATGCTGCCATAAATGCAGAATTGTGTTGCTGTGCAAATTACTTCTTGTTACAGGTGCAGACAGTATCAGGAGCACTCTGATCTTTCTGTTCCTTTACATACATGCTAGAAAATAGGATTTGTATCCACAGAAGTCACTGAGAGAAACAGGCTTTGTGGGCACAGAAGGGTTTTTTGATTGTTGTTTTTCCTTTAATTTTACCCTAGATGTGGAGCCAGCTATGAATGCTACTCAGCAGCCTGTGTGTGTACTGAAATTGTGACTGGATAAATCTGAATTGCAGAAACACTGTCTTAAGCAAGATGCTGCCTCATATAGTGTTACAGCCTTATTATAGTCTCAAAAATATTTCACATTGCAAGAATTCACATATATATTAGTAATTGTAAATATATCTAAATTACATATGCCCAGAATATTGATGGAAAAGCCTGCCTGTGGATTTATTTATTACTCTTTTTTTTTTCTACTACCTTTCCACTAGGGTCCCCATTTGGCAGGTACTCTTTGTTGGTCAGTGACCCACCTGCTTCCCAAAGCCACTGGTGGTTTCCAAGGATGCAGGAGCCATCCCACTGCCCTCTGCTCCACAGCTAATGGATGTGTAGCAAGTGTCTGCCAGCAAGGTGCTGTGGTGTGTTACATGTGGAAATTCAGGAGCAGCTCAATAATAGAGGAACAAAGTCCAACATTTTTATTGCTGAAGCATTTGTGAAGCTTCTCTTTTACTTCCAATAAATGTTTTTAATGATTCAATTCTGTTACACTGTCAGCAGAAATTACCTCTTGGAAGAAGTGTGAAAAGGAAAAAGGCAAATAATTCACAAATTTAGAGCCTGAATTTAGTCCCCCTGTCAGCTGTGTTACTGCAAACATAAAATGTTTGCAGCACGCTTTTACCAGGTCATTCTTGCACAGTCCAGATATTCAATTTCTGTCATTTTATTTTCTTTCTTTTCCACTAAGGTGCAAGTCCTGCCTTTGCCACTTCCACTTTCTCCCTTCAGTGCCCTGGGACAGAAAAGCTTTGGCTTTGGCAGAGGTGGGGACTGGTAGCCAGGGGGTGCACGTTGCCTCCCTCATAGGCTCTCCCCTCTATTTTTTGTAAGGAGCTGGGTTTGAAAGCAGTGCCCATTTTCTGCAACAAACAGTAGGTTACACTTTCAAAGCAACTTGTTTTTTTTTACTTCCCATCCTCTTTGCCATCTGTCAGTAGATTTTGGTATGCAGTCTGTTAGGATTTGCCGATAAAGGTTTTATTAAGATTTATTTAATGGGATTTTCAATCTACCACTCTTTAATCCATGTTGGAAAAAAAATTTAAATAGTGACAATCCATAGCTTCCTTATAACTAAATGACATTCACTTAGCCCAGGAAGGAATGATTTTTGAAGAACTTCTGTCTCACAAGAGCTTAGTAGTTGTCTTATGTATTATCTTGCTGTGGTTAAAATTGCTGCAGTGGGGGGGAAAAAGAAACGAAAAATTGTTAAAGCAGTTGTTTGTGTGGCTTGCCCTAGATATTATTCTTATCATTTTTTTAATCTTTTTTTTTTTTCCTAATGAGCAGAAGCAACTGTGAAAGGAAATAAATGATGAAAACAAACAATACAACTACAAATAAAAAGAATTCTTTTCATGTGATGCAAGTCAAGGGAAAATCCTAGCTCTATATGCTCTGGCTTCCTGACACTCAAGGCATGATCAGAGATTACTTATCATCCACAGGAGAGTGGGAAGCAAGTTAATTAAAATTTTCCACCCTTTCAGTGAATGAAATGTCTCCCAGTTTGAGACGTATTGTTTGAACACTTCTTTTTCAGGAGAGCTCTGGCACATTTTTTTCTACTTCTGCTGGTGTTCAAATCCAGTATTTGCTAGTTAGAAAGAACATTGCACTTTCATCTGATGGAACAGTGTGTTCGAAATTTTATTTCTATTGTCCCTAATAATAGTAGATAAAATAATTACTGTATTAAATATAAAACGAATACAAGATGACTCTTTACCTCTGCACCCGTCCCCCAGTGTACTGTTTGTTTAGAAGCATTTTTGTTTTAGAAAGCATTTAGTATGACACCAATTAAAGGTCTGTATAACTGTGACTCCTGCTGGCACACAAATTCCAATCATGGGATAGAATTACAACCGATGATTCAGGAGGGGGAGGGAGGAGTAATTTCGTGTGGTCTTAAAAAAAGCTTCAATTATCTGTATTTGCAAGTTGGGAGTTTGAAGCCCGTGTGGATTACACCTGCTTATTCTGGAGTGACGCCTTTCTCTTGTCCGTCATCTTCAAACTCAGCCAGTTATTGGGAGTAGTCTGTTCCCCAAGGGCCTGGAGATCAGGTGCAGTGTCTGACTCCAGCGAAGCGTCGTGGAGTTGGAGAGAGCTTGTTAAAGGGCATGAGGAGATCAGAGGAGGGTACACCTCTGCATCACGTACACAATTCCTGCCTGCAGACAGCCCAACAGGCGCACTGGGCTGTTGGGTACCTGCACATGGGAAAAACAAGAGGTCACCTTTTAGTAACAACTGTATAGAACTCTTCTAATAGGTTGGTTGGTTGGTTTTGATTTTTTTTCATTGCCAGATTTAAAAAAACCAATTTCTTTAGGCCTAATTGACTTAAATTTATTTTCTGATAACTTTACCCTTTTGAATGTGCTTACCTGCTTGTTTCCTTTCTGCACCACTGGGTTGTGAAATACACCATCATCTGCTGTAGATGATGCTTAATCCTGACAAGTCAGACAGGTCCAAAGCCAGCCCTGTCTCGCTGCTTGGAGCCTGCAGGGACGGGGGCTGTGGCAGGAGTGATGGCGTGTCCCTGAAACAATTTGGCTTCCACAGCAGCCAAATGAGCGCTGCGTGGTATTGATGTCCTTCCTCATTGCTGTAATCTCCCTCTGATTTCTGACATTTGTTGCACATCCTGATGCAAGAAGGTTCTCCCTGCTAATCACCCACCTTAGGCAATGAATTCAAAATAGAAATCCTCTTTACAACACAAGATGTTCCTCGGGGCATAAACAAGGTCTGCTGTGCCAGTCTTTCCTGATCTGCTTCCACCCTCTAAATGAGTGAGCTCCTTCTGGTTTTTCCTCTGCAAACACTGTTTGATGGAGGGAATGTTTTAGACAGGTCCTTTTATGTGGCACCTCATGAAGAGCTTGTGATGGTGGATGCTCTGACCTTATTCTTAATCATCACATTGCCTATTTTCATCTTTTATTTTTTGAAGGCATTGTTGACCAATCTCATAATTCTCACTGTGTTATTAATATATCTTCTTGAGACATGAGATCTTAAAGGCATCTAGATATGTCATAATTTTTTATTACTCTTGGAAACTCTATTTTGAAAACTGGAAAGAGCGCACAAATATCTGTCTTCCAGACGGAAATGGGAGTCAAAGGAGACTCTGAATCTACCATGATGACAGCTGCAGGGTGAGTCCTGATTGCTCCAGAGGACATGAGTTAAGAGCCATGTGGTATTGCCCCAGTCTTGCAGGGTGTCTCTTTCCCAGAGTTAGAAATTCCCATTTGTACACAGTGATGTTGTAAAGTAGCACTACCTCTCTAAGCCCCTACAAACCTCTGTGCAGAAGTAACATAGTAGTGTTCTCTTGCAGGCATTTTCTGGGGTAAAGATTTTAAACATTCTCCTTTTAAGCAGCACTGATATAGCTTCCTCAGCTATTTGCACTTGTAGTCATGATCAGGTTTTTAATAGGTATAGTCAGGCAGCCATTCAGTTATAAAGATATAAGTGACCTAAATTACATTTGTTAGAAGAAAGGAACAGCTGAGATTGGAATTCACTAAAATACCTTGAAATAACTACAGGAGGATTTGGATTAGTTCTGATCAAATGACTATTTCATTACTGTGGAATAAATGGATTTTTTGGAGCTGCAGAACTATTGTGCCTTCCCCAGTGTTGCGAATTGGCAGTTAAAACTCCTTACGTGCACGTGAAACCAGTGCAAGTGCCTGAGCTTTTTGGCAAATGTAATTGTTATTCCAATCAAATTTAGTTGTATTTGTAGAGACTAGTAGTTACCATTTGTCTGCTTTGTGTTTATTAAAATTAAAAACTAGTAAATATGCTCTAGCATCTATGCATTAAATTATTGGCAGTCTCGGCAATTAGACACCTCACTGGAATAATCTTTGTTGAAACCACCAGTGGTTCTTTCTGTGTGGATTGCAGGGTCTGCCATTTAGTTGAAAGAGAATGAGCAAGGCTGTGCTGGGTACGTGTGCAGCAGGAGCCCGACTCTTGCACTGAAAGGCAAAGCTTTTCGTCTCGCCCACAGATTTCCTGATTCAAAATAAGAAGGCAGCGACGCGTATTTGTGGGCAATAAAAGGAACAGACTCGTACTTAAATTTTTTGTTGCTGTTGCTGGCTATTTTCCTTTTGATCCATCATGGTAGAGCAACATGACTGATTTCAGTGTAGATACTCAGGATTTGCTGAAGCCTAGACAGGTGCAGAATCCAAGCAAAGCGATGCTGTCATCTTTTAACTACTTGAACATAATTTTTCTTGGGAAGAGATAATTGATAACATACAATGAATTTATCCTGTTCAGATCTGGAATCTTCTAAAGCTAGATGGATGAGTCAGGCAGTGTAAAAACAAGATCACAGATGTTTACCATTTTAAACAAACTCCTGTAACAGTTCGGGATGTATGGGCGGTCGATCATTTGTCTCATGTTTTTGAACGTTTTCCTTCCTGCCTAACTGAACGTAAAACATGACCCACTTCAGTGCAAAAACTCTTTCTCCCTCTGAGAAAACCCACACATGTATTTTTTCTTAGGTTGTTTTTTTTTGTGTCAGGCTGAATGTCGCACTCCAAGTGATGATGCCAACTGTTGCTTTTCCTTCCTCAGGGAGTTGAAGTGCAGACAGATTATGTTCCGCTGCTGAATTCCCTTGCCATGTACGGCTGGCAGCTGATGTGCGTGCTTCCTACTCCCATTGTGAAGACAAACAGGTAGGGAGGGGTGGGTGCTGCCTTTTGGCCAGAGAAGTTGCTGTACAAGCACCCCAGTCTGCCCAAGCAATTCCCTGTGCAGTCAGTGTGGATTTCCTTGCAAAGCCTGCTGCAGGCAGCTGTTCTCGGGGTTTTCCGAGCATCACAAGCCACATGTGGCAGGAAGCACATGTCTGGTGGGCAGAAAGACTGCAAGGTGGCACTGTGGTTTCTGCATGAATTTTCTGGGTGTTGTTTCTGCCTCTGTCTAAACTCCCATGATTGTAAAATTCCTGCTCTGGATCTTCCAGTAACGTCCTTTAGAGCAAAGACAAAATATGTGATAATGATTGGAGTGAGATGTTGTCTAGCTGAAGAAAAGTAATTTTATTCTTAATAGATGTCTGTCTAATGCTGCTGATACAGTCTAGCTGAGCAGAACCCTGTGAGATTAGTGTGTCACTGCTCTAGTAGCCTTGTGTGCAGATATAATAATTCTGTGGTCTGCTTTGCTATTACTAATATTCTGAGTTTTTAAATATAAATGCAAATCACTTAAAAATAATCTTCATAACTGGTGGAAAACAATCATCCCACTTGTTAATCATGAAAGATGGTGCTTTCTGAATTTTCACTGCTCAGGAATATATATATTTTTTATATATATATATATATATACACACCAGTATAATCAATCGTGATTTTTTATCTTAAAAGAGTAAAAATATGCCCATCTCTTCATGAGATTTGGATGAAGACTACCCCTACAAATAAAAACCTAAAAAGTAGAAGGCCATCTGTGTTGAGGGAAAAACTGTATTTTAAGTTTTACATAAATGTTTAATATAAGAATGAATAGAAAATCACAGTTACAATTTGTAATCCCTGACTCTTAAAGATACATATATATCGATATGATTTTCTTTTACTCTTCCAGCTTTCTGTGTCCCACTGATACCTCGTGTAACAGAGGTCAGTGCAGAAGGGCACTCACCTGGTGGTTGTTCCTCCAGCCATGCTGCAGACGTACAGGGGAGCACCCAGCCCCATTCTGGATCAGTGCCCCAGGCAGGAGGGAAGGAGGGAAGGAACACTCTGGTGTTGCTGAGACACACAGGCACTGGGGCTCTTGGGTTTCTTCCTTTTTTGTTCCAAACAATTTATTCTGTGTTTACACACTAATGCTAAAACATTCAGCAAAACTGTGTCACAGGCTGACAGGCTCTATCAGTCTGAACATTCCCCTCTCCCTGCCCCCCAAAATACCAGGCTGCTCAGAGACACCAGGGACAGGCAATGTGAGGATCATTCTTCATTTTGTTCTTCTTTGACCTGCAGAAATAAATGACTGAGATAGATTTTTGTTTTGAATGATGCTGGATGTGAATTTAATTCATTCTCAGGAGTGTGCATTTGTTTCTTTTCAGGGAGGGGAATTTATCTACAAAGCAAATTGTATTTCTTCAGAGACCTTCTTTGCCCCAGAAAGCAAAGAAGAAAGAATCTAAGGTAAATAACCTTGAGTTTCTGGTTTCTTTGGGTTTTGCTGGTGGTATTTTTATATTGAAATTGATTTCCCATAGAAGTAAAAAGGCCTATTCAATGTTCCTGCGATACAGTAGTGAGACACAAGGAATGGAACTGTTCAAATGAAAGAGACAAAAAATGCTCACATGATGTCAAAGCGCCTAGATTTCATTCTCTTTTTAACTCACAGCAGCAGAAGAGATGCAGATTTTTCTTCATGTAAACCAGCAATAAACCTCCATTTAGACCTAAAATTCTCTGTCCATGTTCAGTGCCTGCAAGGTGGAACCAACACTATTTTCTCTCAGTCATTTCCTGTCTTTTCTGTTTAAATTGCTCCCTTGTTCTCTCTCGCGCGCGCTCTCTCTCTGTTTTGTTAGAACCTGGCACAATGTGGGCCTGACTTTGGTTGGTATTTCTCTGGTGTGAGTGGTATGAATTCTGCTGCAATTTAACCAAAAAAGCCTCTAGAATCCAGCTAAATTGTCCAAGGACATAGCTGACAGCTAGTGATGTATGGTGTGGATGCATGTATGTATTCCCATTACCCTTTTTAAGCACATAGCTGTGGGAACCCCTGCCCAAACCTGTCATGCCATACAGCTGGAGAGAGACATGCATGGACTGGGAACTGAGAAAGTGATGACCTTCCTACAGTAGTCAAATTTGCCTTGCCCTTTCAGTATGCAAGGGATCAGGAAAGCTGGATGAAGTATGGAAAAGATCTCTGAAACCAGACCACGTGATGATGAGGTTGCTGACTAATGCAGCCTCACTTTGTTCTGGCTTTGGTGAGTGCTGCCAGCCCGATGCCTTCTGCAGGAGTGGGTGCTTCAGGCCAGGCAAAGCTGAGCTGCAGTAGGAGATTGGAAATGCTGAGCAGACCTGAGCAACAGGAGCATTTTACCCAGCCGTTTAGATAATTGCAGATCATTTTCATCTATGAAGCCCTCACTGTTGTGGAGCCTGGTTCTGTGAAAGTTGTCTTTTTGATACAGTGCAGAGCAGGAGAGTGTTTGAACTGACTGAAGTAGGAGAGAACTGCTGGGAGTGTGACTGATTTAGGATTTACCCCCTCTCATTAGCAAAATGGGAGCCCAGAATATTGTGTGAACTTGTTACAAAGCCCATCTTCCTTGTTTTTTCTCTTTGTTTTCAGGTGATTAAAGGGATCTTGGGATGAGTGTTAAGAGTGCCTGTATTTGGTCATTCTTTTCCTACCACTATGTGTGGTTTTAGTGGAAGGGATGGCAACCCATATGTGGTTGTTCATCTTCAAATACAGAAACTAGTATGATGCTGATCTCTTGTATTATAATAACACATACATACCATCGAGATGACTTAAAACTTTGTTTAAGTTTTTTTCATTCCGGGTTATAAAAACCTATTTAACAATGTCTGGTTGACAAAACAAAGGACTTACTTGTTGGCAGTGTTAAATATACAGGCATATTTGAGAGCAAGAATCACTACAGCACATTTTCATAGCAGAGGTCAAAGAAGGCTGACATACCTTGATTATAGCTCTGCAAAGAGATGTAAGACTGGTTCAACATCCATAAGTGGTTGTTGTGTCACATCAAAGATGCCAACCCAAGCATGTGATTAAAAATTGCTGAATATTCTGCACATACAACATCACAGGCTTGCTCTCAGGGATTTTTTTTTTAACTTAAGCTATGGCATGTCTAAAATGTTTATAGATAACCCTCAGAGGAGGGAAGTAGGATGATAAAATTGAAAGGATATTGCATTGTTGGAAAATGTTCTGTTCTGTCTTTGCACACCAACAACTGCTGTTCAGCGTAGTCAGAGGAACAGAAAAGGAAACATGCAAGGAGTGGTACAACTTCTCTCTTCAGTGAGAAGTACTCCTATTAGTGCAATATTCAGTCAGGGATGAGGTGATTGTGTTCATTCGCTACATAAAACTGATGCTTATTTCAGCAGAAACCGGCTGAACGCATTTTTGTGAAATGCAGTGTAAGTACCTGACTGAGTACATGTACACACACACTCAGAGCCTCCTACAGTTGGATCTTTATCATATTTAGGGCCCTGATCTTACCTTCTGTCAAAGAGAGCTTTGAGTTAAGTGGAGTAGTGGGTGCCCTGCACTTCTGCAAATCAAAGAGGAAAAAACTCAGGTGTCTGAATTTTAAACAGCTGAGCTCTAGAACTGTGATGTTATCGTTCCTCTTTCTCTAAATTGCAGTGCTATTGAAGTGAAAGATAACTTCCTCTAAGTAAAACCGAGAAGTTTTGTGAAAGCCAATTTCTTTCTTTTCTTTCCCCTTCTTCTTCTACATTAAGTTCTGGCTACCAGGAGGAAAGAACATTGTTCCAGTTTTGTAATCTAATAATAAGTTTTGAATGGCTTTTTGATTAAGGAGTAAATAGCTAGATCAAAAATTTATGAATACAAGATCTTTTGGCCAACACAGACCCAGTTTCACTGGCTTTTTGGAACATGGCTGGGTTTGCTGAATGTCCTGATGAGATTATTTATGCCATCCAGACATTGCCTCCTAACCCATTCCTGAGCTTCCATCAGCAACTGACACTGCTGAAAAAATGGTTGTGCACATTTAGAGGTACTTAGCAAACTTGTGTAGGATGGCTTAGCAGTGGCTTGGGACCATGGAGCAAGTCCAGAAGAGACCTCGAAGTTGGTAATGGGACAGGAGCACCTATGAAGACAGACTGAGAAAGTTGGGGCTGTTCAGCCTGGAGAAGGGAAGGTTGCACAGAGACCTCACAGCAGCTTTCCAGGATCTGAAGGGGGCCTACAGGGAAGTCAGAAAGGGACTCTTCGCCAGGAAGCATAGTGATAGGACAAGGGGTAATGGCTTCAAACTGAAAGAGGGCAGGTTTAGATTAGATGGTGGGAAGAAATTCTTTACCGTGAGGGTGGTGAGACACTGGCACAGGTTGCCCAGAGAAGCAGTGGGTGCCTGCCCTCAGCAGTGTTGAAGGCCAGGTTGGATGGAGCTTGGAGCAACCTGGTCTTCTAGAAGGAGTCCCTGCCCATGGCAGGGTGGTTGGAACTAGATGACCTTTAAGATCCTTCCAGTCCAAACCACTCTATGGTTCTGTGACTCTGTGGTCTGGCTTTCCTTGGGAAGGTTGATTTTATTTTCTGACAAATGAAGCAGATATAATAGTGGCACGTTTGTCAGCCTTTATATATATTATATCTGTCAAGTTAGTATTTCAAGGTACTGCTTGTTCCCCTGTTTTTTCGTACTAGTTAAAACAGTTCTGAAATGGTGGCTGTGGCAAGTCCTGTGGGAGCGCTGCAAGTAGTAGCCTCATGCTTTTTCATCAAAAGACATTCATACAGATGGTTCAGAATATCTTACTGTTTAGGTACGGTAGTGGGCGTGGTGTTAGTTCTGCGGTTAACCTGGTGAAAAACACTGGAATAACCCCATAGGATTGCTTCCTCTGTCAGCACTTGTGCAGCTTTGCACATCCTCCCTTTCCACACAGTGTAGAGAGGAACCTACCAGGCACATGCAACAGCAGAAGCAGAAAGCATCAGGCTCTCCTTCCTCTGTGTAACAGAGAGATCTGTGTGGGCAGAAATCATCTTAAGCTGTCTGATTTGGTCAGGCAAATTCTTTTAATCTTGGGTCTTTCTGGTCAAACCCTTTAGTCTTTGATTTAAAACTAAATAATCAAAAACATTTCTACTCAGGAAAGTGAATGTCCATGTGAGATTGCCTCTAATGGTCTTTAACATTTGGATCCCTTCTTTGTAGTTTCACTGGAGGTTCTCCAAAGAAGACATGCACAACAGAAAAATGAAGAATTCGACAAAGGCTAAATTAAGTACTAGGGAGAAGCAAAGGGCAGGAGAGAAGCAGGAATTTGAAGTCACAGAGAACACGAGAAACTTAGAAGCACAGATCTCAGGAGCAGCCAAGCCTGATCCAGAACAGCAGCTGGATGGTGTCATAGACTTGGGAGATGAGGTAGCCGGGACCAACGACAGAGGTCCCCATGACACCGGGGCGTCAGCGGAGACGTGTCCTGCCAGCTGTGACACTGATGACAACGCTGGGCAGGTCTGCCTCAGCCAGAGCCCACCCGGCTGCCCCGTGGGTGAGGCCGCCGAGGGCGGGGGCTGCGCGCCAGGGCCGGACGGCTGCAGCAGCAGCGACGGGGCAGGGCTGGACGCGGACTGCTCCTGTGAATGAGACCTCTGTGCAGGAACCCTGTGAGTGGCTGATACTTTGCCAAGACAGAAGAACAGATTTTGATAATCCTCACTGCTAACTCCATTGCTCAACTCAGCATTTCTTTTGCCTTTCTTTGACTTACTTTGCTCCTTAGCACTTTGGTATCTTAATGTTTTTAGTACCTACAGGGCCCAGACTTTTCAACCCACAGAAACTGCAAAATCCCTTTCACTGTATGTAGTGGGAAATGCTCTCCTAGAGCTACACTTTAACTTAAAAATTGGAGGGACAGAAATCATACTTTTTTCCATGACCAACCTTAGCAAGCCAGCTTTGAGCCTGGGTCAGGGCAAGTGTTCCGTTCAGTCAGATTTTATTACGTAGTACTTTCTTGTCCATGTGGCTTCTCTGGAGAAGTTATTGTGCCAGATGTTATTTTGTCACTAGGCTTGTAGTGTCATAAAAATGATACTTGGACTTAAAGGGGTTGAAACTGGAAAGCTTAGATAAGATGGCTATTATCCGTATCTTTCTCCAGGAGCATACTCACTGATGATACTCTCTTCTGAAATTTATTAACCCATACAGATCAATAAGCAAATCATGTACCTGTTTCAGACACAGTGGGTAAACAAACCCCATGGTAAATCTGTGAGGCCGATGATTCCAATTCAAAATGCAATTTCCTATTCGGTCTTTCCCAATCAGCAGTTCATCAGTAGCTGTGGGGGCTTCAGAAGACAGAAAAACCGGAAACAAAAAAGCAGGTAAAAAGTACTTCTGTCAGTGGTTATCCTCACTAAAATTGGAATTAGATGTTACCTCCTGACCTTTTCCAGGTGGTTTTGCACCACTTCCTCACTGTTATGAAATACCTTGCGGTAAAGAACTGAAATTGTACACAGGGGTCAGTGGCCAACAAATGTCACTAAAGGACCGTCCAAAATGAAAATACCTTAACAGACCATTTTTTCATACAAATAACCATATTCTGGGACTGATACCTAAGGGGATTCTGTAAAATTACCAACATTTTTATGTTTGGAGCTACATAAAAATATTTACAAGTGAATGTACATGTAATATAGTTTCTGTGCCAATGTTCTCCAAGTACTTCAGTATTTTTATAAATGTAGGAAGGAATGGTTTCTCTATTCTTAACCACCTTCATTCTTATTTAGAAGTGGTCGAGTAATCTGGTAAAAAGGTGAGAAATATATTGTAAATTCCCCTGCTTTTCTTGTTTTAAAGCAAGAGCTCTGTAAGTGATTTGCTGCTTTTTCCTTGACTGATTTGTGCTTGCTAATTTTCCTTAGTCTTCAAATCAAAACGCTGTACAAAGGACTATGTTCTGTATCAGATGTGCACCTAGAGTGGTTCAAAAACATCTTTCATGCCTAAAAATTACTCAGTTGGCAGAACATTGCAGAGAAGGGAAAATGACATCACTTAAATATTCATTTAATTGGGACAAAGGCACTCCAGTTTAAACCATTTGATTTCACACACACAAAGCACAGTGCTAGTTTTGTCATTGATTAAAGAGTTTTTTATTTTGAATTCAGTGGTTTAACCACAAGACTGTAAGTAACTTCAATTTCTGATGCTATTTTTCAATTGTTTCATTTGGTATTTTGAGATTACACTGGGGTTCCAATAGCCTCAAAAATAGGTTGCTGCAGTTGTTCTACTTAAATGCAAGGTCTGTGCTTTGTACAGTTTTAAGTTTCTGCTTGCAGATTTTATTAGCATAAGATCCTTTTACTGATGGTTTCTATCTCAAGGACTAGCTTTGTATCAGTCTTGTTTTAAAATTCACTATATTTAATGAACGTTTTGCTAGTAGAAAGTGTTGCAGTAGAAAGACCTCTCCAAATACTTTTTAATAGAAAACGTTTATTAGATTGAAATTTGACCTTCTTTAACTGAATCTCAACTGCTTACAAAACTAAAGAGAAATAAAGGTCATGAGGAGATTCCTTATTTGTGGTGTTTGCACAGGTGCCAATAATTTGTCCCCAAAAGGAGGAACTCGTTGTCTCTAAGTGGTGATGAGGGGAAGCTCCTTCCTACTGAATTAGCAGTAGTTACTGGTGCTAGAGAACTGGACACTTGGCTTTCCTTTCCCGACAGCATGGAAGGGCCTGTGGGGAAGTTGCACTTGTTTAAGTGTAAGCTTGATTTAAAACTCTGTTCCTGTAAGAGCTGGCTCAGGGTTGGGAAGAGCTGAAGAGAACTTGCATGTTTTTTCAGTTTCAAAAGGGCAGCTGGTTTGGGGTTTATAATCTCATAATCAGTTCCAAGTTGTGACTTTGAATTACTCTGAGCTGGTTCAGCTGTCTGAAGTCGTGTGTATGCTTTCGCCATGCCCCCATCCCAAGGAGAGTGAGAGAGCCTAAAACAGCTCTCAGACAGATGATCCAGATGTGATGAGGGCTGGGGAAGGCAGGTGTGTGGTGCAGCAACAAGGCTCCACAGCTGTTACCTGCATTTTATCTCAGCTGCCTTTGCCATTTTGGGCCTGAAAAAGCAGGACCACCAGAGCGGCCAGGGAAGTGAAGGACAGCAGTCAGCAAGTGGTCATCTGAACAAGCCACCAGCTGTTACACAGGAGCAGTTCAAAGGAGAAAATCAAGCTCTGGCATTGGAATGGGCTGGTGGTGAGGCAAATGGTGGAGGTGGAGTCACCGTCCCTGCAGGTGTTGAAGAAAAGACTGGATGAGGCAAATGAAGAATGGCAAAGACGAATGGCTGAATTAAATGAAAGATGGAAAAGGGTTTTTAAATTGCAACAAACAGCGGGGAGCGGGGGCCAGGGGTACAGCTATGATGGGTACAGTGTCCAAACTCTTGAAGCATCATAATGAGAACAGGTGTGTTAAGAGGGGGTTAAATGCACAAACGATGGGACTGGTACTTCAACTTGCATTATGTATTTGATTATTGGATCTGTGCACTTGAAAACAGTGTAAATGAAATAGCCCAAAGTAGCTTTAATATATGTGTGGAAATGAAGCTAAGTACAAAACAATTTACCCATTTCTCCCTAATTTGGCTCGCTGTCAGCCTCGGTTTCTGAGGTGAGCAGAAGAAGGGCTCTGCATTTGGATACCCTACTTTTTCTTTGTAGTTGCTGTGACTCTACATTTGCCTCAGGGAGCCAATTATAGGGCAGAAATGAAGCATGATCAGCCTGTCATGCAGGAATTTCATTCTACCAGAACTGAAGAGTATAAGAAGAGCAGATACTAATTTCTTGCTGATAAATGTTTCTCAAAAGTATGAGGAATGCCAGCGAACAACACGCCTATGAATTGTAGTTGTAGACACAATTCATATGTCTCTGAGGCTCTTAGAGATGCGCTTTTGGCTTTAAAAGGTGATCCTTGCCAAAGCCTCCAGCCTCAGGAAGGTGCCTGTGGTGCTGGATGTGGCAGCTCACTCTAATCAGTACCTTACCTATACACTGAAGGGGGAAAAAAGGCTTTTCAATTTTAAGAGCTTTCTGTTACTCACTTAAAAAAGCACAAACTAAAATGATGTAATGATAACTGAATAGCCACTCTTTTTCCAGCTAATTGATGCAAATACTACAGGAATATTTGATACTCGTTGTACCAGATGAGCACACAGCAAACTGGTAACATATGTGTCACAGGAAGAAGAAAAAGATACTAATAAGGCTGCAACACCAGGTAACTCACAAGCCATCTCCTTAAGTTTAAATATAAACCTAAAGATGGGCACATCTCTCACTCCTCATCCTTTATTGCAAAAACAAAAAAAAAGAGTATCAGTCTACATTTTCTCCTTCAGTCGCCTATCTGATGGCACAAGTGTAAGAGGAATAAACATTTTCTATGATGGCAAGATTCACCAATGTGATGAGTATCTTTCTCCAACTCAGTAGCAGCTGAACTGCAGGAGCTCTCTGCTCCTCCCAGTGCAGGCCAATATCACATTTATTGCGTTATTTGTAGAACATATGTTTATATGGGTTAATGTTTTGGGGGTGTTACTTTTGCCTTCAATTATGGCGGAGTCAGATCCAATAACGGACTTTAAGGTGAAACTGATGTTTCACTGAAAGACCACAAAACTCTTTAGAAAGAGACTTCCAAAAGATGCTTAAGTGTCAGCAGGAAAAGGCTATGGAGGAAGGAGATGCCAACAACTTTTACTGATTTCTTGGCTTAGAAATGGCATTTATGACAAGGTAAGAAAGGACTTCTTGCTCACAAAACCAGAGGTTACCAGAGGTTTGGGGGAAGGAGGCGGGGGGGGCGTGGTATGAAATAAGTACTCTCATCCACATTTCAGGGCAGTGTGTGTGTTTCGTCCTGCTCTTCAAGTGGGTGAGCCCACACAATTAGAGAGATGTGTCCTTGCCCCACAGCACTCAGGCTGAGTGTAACAGGGGATGACAGAAGGAGGTTACAGGGAAAAGAGAATGATTACAGAAGCAAAAGATTTCAAAATGCCTTTTGTTAAATGGACATTTTGGTGCAGGTCTGAGGGGGGGGTTGTGAAAGAGATGTAATTTGGGCTGCAGAAAGCCTCTACATTAAGGGAAGAAAAGGGTGTACCAGCTTATAATTCATGAAATGATTTAGAAGTCGTAAGAAAAACAACATTTAAAGGCTTCTCAGAATCTTTTTATCATGGCACTGTTAAAATACACAGGAGCCTAGTCAGGTGGCTATTTTAGGGCACCAGTCCTTCCTGATAGCAATGTATTGCACATTCCTAGGAAAACCCTGCTTCTTTCAAGCATCAAGCTCTGACATGTCAGCTGCGATCTCTGTGAACACATAACCCCCTTGCTGTTATTTTTTGTGACAAGCACGCTGTCCAATTTACATTCTAGAGTGAACAAACAAGGAAGCATTCCTTGAAATAGGGGTACTCAGAAAGAATCTTCCTCTCGTTTGAGGAGGAGGAAGAATTGGATGAGACATCCCCTCGGGGCCTGCAGTGGCTGCACAGGGGGCCAGTGATGGCAGCTGGCGCTGGCACTGCACAGCCAGCAGAAGGCACAAACTTAGGGGCAGAGTCTCATCACAGTACTGTCCCCAAAAGGCAACTCTTAAAGGTCCATCACTCAGAGTCACCCCTTCTGATGGAAAATAGAGCCTGTCCTTAAGTTGTGTGTGTTCTGAGTGGCAGCAGGTATGGCCTGTTCTCTTTGATGCCCAGGAAGCGCTGGCATTATTTCATTTGTTGATCAGCTTCTGACACAGTCCCAGGAGTAGCTCTGTGCTTCATTCAAAGCAAGGGCCTGGCCTTTCCCAGCAGGGCTGTCTCTCTGCAGTGTGAGGATGAGGATGCAGGGTGTGGATGCACATGGATGTGGCAGTTAAGTATCTCCCCGGCTGTACAATGTACCAGACTGATAAAAAGAGGGTACAACTGGAGTATGCTGCACTTGAAGTGACTCCTTGGGAGAGAACTACAGCTGGGCTTGAGGCCTTTTTAGCCAACCACAGGGACATCATGCTTGGAAAACAAAAGTGCTTCACACCAACACTGTTGCAGCAGGCTGGGAATTGGCTGGTGGCTTCAGCCTCTGCAACCTCTGTTTAACGCAGAGCAGGGAGACACTGATAGCAAGGAACTTGCTGCATTACCTAGTTAACTATGCCTGAAACACGTAACTCAAGGAAAGGAGCCACTAACAATGGGAAGGCCTTATCTGTTTAACATTTTACTAATTCAGTATTAATTTAGTATTTTTGATACTGTTCCTGATTGATGTCTTCAAATGTACAACAGGAATATCTGCCACTTAAGGACTTGAACTGTCCATGCATATAATTAACAAACTCATTAGAGATTTTTGTTGGTCTTATAATTTCTGTGATGAGTTTTTCTACAAGTTGGACAAAGAAGCTTCATTTAGGAAGGACTCAGGTATTGGCCATTACACCTCGAAGTGTAATAAGAGCAACCTTTCCAAAGACTTTTCTCCAAGCAGTACATCCTGGAGTCCACTAAAGCTCTGTACTTCATGCAGCAGGACTGTGGAGATGGATAATCTTGGATGGACAACCTCAGCACCAGCACAGGAAACAGATTCAGGGGAGGAATTCCTAAGACTGCTGCACTCAACACTTTTAACTCAGGGCTAAACAGGATTATGAGAAAATGTCTTTGTCAACACAACCAACTTACTTACATAAACCACATGAAAGGTGGGTTTTTTACTTCTGACAAGAAATGGCAAGAGAAGGAAGTCAGAACACAGCAGCTCTTCTTCTATAAAAATAGTAAATGTATTATATAGAACTGGAGAGGGAAGCATGTCAGCTCATTTGGAGGAGATTCAGAAGTTGTGGCCTGAGTTATCCTTATAAACAGACCTGGCATTGCTGCACAACTAATTCTCTACAAGCGCTGAGTTAGGCACTGAAAGTCTTTTACAAGCTGACTAACAAAGCAAGTGTACAAAGTGAAAATATGCTGCTACCCATAAGAAAAAGCAAACCATCAAAAAACCAGATCAGTTAATGTCTTTAATATAAAATAATTTTTTCCCCCAAAGCAGCAGTGGTGTATTACAGTTAAATTAAAGGAACACTTTCATCACTGAGGACATCTTCATCTATGAAGTAAAATCTTCCAAATAATTCATAGTCCATTTCTGTACATTTTAGCTTATCAAAATGCACTGGAAAAAAATAATATATTTTCTCTTCAGCAGGTATCATTACAGGTGTCATTACCACCATTTCTCAAAGAAAACACAGTTTCTAGGAACACCAATGTTGGCAAGTAGTTTGGATATAGATTCTATCATTGGAGGGGGACCACAGATGTACCATGAAGTATCATTAGATACATGTTTCTCTAGATCCTTTTCAGATATTCTTCCCTCTGACAAAGAAAAAAAGTAGGAAATGAGAACAGGAATATTAATCATGAAGTCACTTCAAAAATAATGTCTGGTTAGAGGTATTTAAAGCACTCATTTCTTAAAAATGCCTGGCCTGTTTCAGGACAATAGGTATTGAGATTTGAGGTTTCCAAAACCGTTTGTTTTTCTGGGGATTTAGATCAGTGCTTCTACTTGGAATGCAGAGGGTATTAGTCACTGAATATGAACATGGCTTACAGACAAGTAAAATCCTATATTCACATGAAAAAAATAGGTGTCTCTAACACAAATACAGCAGAAATGGAAACATACTGAAGTATCTCTTACAAGCAGTCAGCTTATCCTTCATCAGTCCCACCTTAAGCAAAGTAAACAGCATTAGCTTAATTGTTTCTGGAATAAAGTCTGCAGTGGGAAATATCAGTGTAAAGTTTAGGATTAACAGAGGAAAACAAAAACTGCAAAGAGAAAACTTCTGCACAGCAAAATAAGTACAGAGAAATTGTTTAACTCACATGTCATTTTGAATCTTTAAATGTAAAAATGCTAGGTTATTATGCACAACTTCATCCTGTAGGATATAATCAAACTTAGGCTTTAGATGGCATCTCTGTACAACGCCGTGGCATTTACCTGTAACGTGTGGCTGCAGTTCTTCACAGATCTCTGAGTGCTGCTGGGTAACGTGGAAACAACATGAGATCTTTCCAGGAAATGCCTTCATCAAACCAAGAATATTCTTCTGTAATGTTAAACACACTTGCTTACACCACAGGCCGTTAAATCAAAGCAGATGTATGCACACAGTCCCAGAACACCAGTGATTATTACTGGGAACCAAGACCTTGCATTTCAGCACTGAGAACCTGATGGGTGTGATTCCACAGGCTTGACCTGCACATGTACACAGAATTCCCACACTTGGAATGTGAATACTCTGTCAGCTGTGTTAGTGCTTTTCTCCTTTCCTGACAGAGATTACAATCTGTAAGATTTGGACCTAAGATCCAGTTAGGTAATTTTGCAATTTCTTCCCCTATGAATTCTCATTATTTCCTCCTTCCACTTCCATAGGGGTTTTCCATTTTAAAACCCCCTGCAGTATGTATTTACCATTAGTTAGGAACTTTTTGAGTCTTGTCTGGTTTATCTGATAAGGTTACTAGACCATTTACTGTCTCGTGTTCTCCAAGTAAAACCAACACGTAATGCTAATGTTATTTTTACCAGAGTAGAAAGTATAAACTCATTTTCAGTTCCCTAAGTCACAGCTGTAATAAGTTACCACCAAACCCCCAGCGGCTTCAGTTCAAATCATAGCAAAAAAAAAATGTGTTAGTCAGATGCTGTTGTTAGTTCTGAAATTAAGATTTAGCTACTGTCTAGATTCTGCACTATATAGGATTTTCACTGCTGGAATAGACACTGGAAATGATTTAAAATACTCTGAAATGAAAATAATTTCTAGGTAAATTAGCTCATTTTGTCAAGTGTTTGCTTGCTGAAGTGTAACTACACTGAGAGTCTGCCCTGGGTTGCTTAA
The DNA here is from genome assembly GCA_013389985.1 of Dryoscopus gambensis. Classification (NCBI taxonomy): domain Eukaryota; kingdom Metazoa; phylum Chordata; class Aves; order Passeriformes; family Malaconotidae; genus Dryoscopus; species Dryoscopus gambensis. The sequence goes on from WEIT01021605.1 coordinate 138,436, forward strand.
CAAAAAACCCAGGAAGATTCTACTTTGTAGAAAATCTGTTCCTGAATCCCTAAAAAGACATGGGATGAAGAGCAGCACACACTGACACTGTGCTGTACACTGTTCCACCAGCACCTCTACTATTGACTTGCTGTCTTTTGTACTCCTAATGCTGTTGCTTCTATCATTTGCACTAAGAAGATTTCCAGAAGCAGTGCCTCAGCCTGTGACATGAGAGCACAGCCACAGAGAGGATCAGACCCCACACTGGCATCTCCCTTCGCCCTTGTCAGCCCATACACGGCTGCTCCTTCTGGGAGCAGGTCCTTCAAACCATCAGTGATAACTCAGCAGGTCCTTCTGGAGATTTGTACAGATGTTTGTCACAACAGCATAAAAGCTCCTAGAGATCCTATTTCCTCAAGCCTCTGCATAGAAGTGAAGAATTTTGACAGACATGTTCTGGATCTGAGGGACATGGGAAGAATGAAGGGAGGGATATATTTTAAGCACTGTGCATGACACTGTGTTCTCTTCTGTCCCAGAAGCTTTAGTGCAAAAGCTCTGCTGTCATAAAACCGCTTAAGTGAAATTCAGGAATGTCAGCACTGGCGCTGGAAAAACCTGTGCATGCATAGAACAGACTGAGAGTTCAGTAGTTGCCCAAAACGAAGAGCAGATTACTCTGCTTCTAGCAACAAACAAATGACTTCTGAAAGAAAGCAAATATCTCCATATCTAGAAACATGGTAGGAGTACAGAAATAAAACCAGTGATGGATCCTATACACAGTTTCTGGAATCATGACAGCTCTTCACCTTTATTTTACAATCAAACGCTTTCAATCCTTAAAAAACTCATAAGTCATTTTGGATGCTTCTTTACAGAAGCTGTGCTAATTTTACCCTAAAATATTGTCAATGACCCTTAATAGCTGAGTGTAACAACTGATCTTTAACTGCTGAGTAAATGTTGATGGAAGTACTACACAAGCAGTTTTAAAAGCAGCTATAAATCCTACATTCATGTACTACTACTCATTAGTAACTAATGTGTTATCAATAAAGCTCCTCTGTTATTTTAGAAAGTATTTCCTTTGGATAGAATTACTCTGTTCTACACTTTAAATTCAATACAATCTCTACTGAGACTACGTGGTTACAGTATTATAGCACTATGCATACTCTTAGTGTGTATATATATATACATACATATTATAAGAGATATATATATATAATCTTTAGTATACTATGATACTCTTACAAAATCATAGCAAAATGCAGGGATATAGTAAAATGTAGGGGTAACTGACTTATCAAGATCAGTGGGAGCAGGTATATCCAGTAACAGCCTTAATTTGTACACTGGCATAAGTAGTTAACAAAACATCCACGGGATGTGAGGCAGGAAGTGACTTTTGTCTCTGTTTTACAGTGTCTCACACAGAAGGACTCTCTGGAATTTGGTAACATTGATATACACACTAGTAGCTGAATAGCTGAGACCTGCCTTTTTAAAAAACTTTTTATTTACCTTAAATAAGAGTTCGCTTGTGGTTTTTGCACTGTAGTACAGCTTCGCTGTTCCCAATCTGTGTCTATTTCCTTTACCCTCCTGGTATCCATGAAGGTCTGCTATATGCAGCAGTATAGAAAACAATGGGTTAATTCCAACACCCCCTGCTATCAGCACTAGGTTTACTGGGCAGTCACCAGGCTGAGGATCAAAGAAGAAATCACCTCCCACTCGCAGAGCCACTTCTGAGTCAAGAGTACACTAGGATGGAAAAGAAGATATTTAATTTCAGAATTAAATGCAAAAGTTGAAATCTTATTCTTTTTGCATCCCAGTCACAAGTTTGCTGGGCTGTGATTTTTACTGTAATTGACCAGTGAAGGAAAAACAGAAGGACTTTAAAATATACACACATTTTCCAGCTATCAGAAGTAACCCAATGTCTCTAGGGATCTAGTTCTACTTTCAAAAGTTTCAGTCTTACAGTAAGGCAGGATGGTGACTCCCCGTTCTTATCCCCAAAAGAGTTGAAAGAGGAACAATTCACAGAGTTTTCCAACAGCAGTATGTGGTTGTGAAAACCCAAGGTCATCATGTGAAATCACACTTCTACCCAAAGCCAGCTTCATGACAAAAAAGGCCTTGCTATGAGGTCACAGAAGGTCAGAATAAGTTGCACACACAAGGCTTTTCCATCCCCATTCCTAAAAAATAAAAACCACCCAGAAGTGAAGTAAGTATCCACAAGAATATTTCTTGCAGAATCACTTCTGCATTTGCAACTTCAGAGGCACAGAAGAAGAAAAATCAGGGAAAAAACTTCTCTCTTACTCTCCTCTTGTACATGAGAAATTATTTCCTAAAGAAATGTGTCCAAGCATGTTTTTTTGATACATGGAAAACAAAAGCTACAACAAAAAAATCCATTTGGGTCAGTATCTCCTTGGTAAACCAGCACTGCACCCTGGTCTGAAGGGTGAACCTGCAGTACAGGGAAGTCAGGTGAGTTCTTCCACATCACTGCAAGCTGACAGAACAAATAAGAGCAGAAAACACAACTCACTTCAGGCCACATACAGGTTTTAAAGATAAAATGAAGAGGATAGGGAAACCAAGGAAGGTGGAAATGGAAGAGAGAAAAACAAGCTAAAAGAACTGCTGAAAAATTAGCTTAGAGAATGAAAATATTTCCTCCAAAGAATTCTTTTCATATCAGGAAACAGTAAAACAAAAGGAGTTTCATTAATGACGACTGCACAGACAGCAAAGGTCTAAACACTTAACAGTTCCACCAGGGAGCACGAAGGATGCCCCTGGATGCAGGTACTGCATAGAACACACGGGTTCCTAAGGTAGTGAGCATGATCATTAAAAACACCCAACAATTTTCTTGCTTTTCTTAATTATTGCAGAACTATTGTCTCTCAATTACACTGTAAGACAATCAGCGTTCATTATCTGAAATGAATTTCTCTCTCCCTTGTCATGTACGCTGCCAGGCTTTCCCACCATGTTTTACCCTCACCTAGAGAAGCATGAATCCACAAGTGTTCCAGATTCACGTGGCCTGAGGAGGACACAGAATATGGTACCCTTTGAGGAAATAAGCATTTTTAGGGAGAAAATCTCACATCTGCCCTCTTAACCAGCAATACCTCCTCAAGATTGAACATGGGACTTGGGAAGAATCTCTCTTAAGCAGCAGTCTCCCAGATATTTCCATGCTTTGGCCATGACCATGATAACAGTCAGTATACAAGAAAAAACAGTAAAATTCTGGAGAAACACCATGAGAAAGTGTTATCCTTTAGCCTAGTTCATTAACACAGCTCAGGCAGAGAAGTGAAGCAATCAATACATTGCATGGATATTTTTTAAAGAAAAGGCTGCATCTTCCTAAAGTTATAGAGTACATGGTGCTAAAATTTACTATTTTATATACAGCAATATTAAGAAATAAATACCTCTAAAAAACACAGGTACAGTGAGTAAATGAGTCCTAACTATTCCCATAACATTTTTAACCCTGAGATACCAACTTCCTTTAGAAGCGACTTTTAATCAATTAAGCACCAGTTTTGTGACCATATATACAACATTTTCAAATTCTAGGTTGCTATTTTTTCTGCTTGTTTCCTAAAGAAAAGCGTGCACTTTTGTTTAGCTAGAAGAATCCATGTATACCCTGGAGGTTTCTCTGTGGCATCAAGTTTGACCTAGCTTACCCTTTAACTAAAGTTTTATCCTGTAAATTCCACCAGAAAACTCAGCAACCACAAACTGATTTACATCAAAAAATCTTAAATAGTTTCCAGAGACCGTGAAGAGAACAAAAGTTGATAGGACAGATCATTGATGAAACATGTGACTCATCTAACTAAGTGGGGCGAATGATGAACAGAGCACCACGAGGCCAAATGTCAGACTTTACTTTTAACATAGCAAAACCCCAAGCCTTGGGTTATGTCTTTATTACAAAAATATTGCGTATTTAAAAGAATACCACAGACATTCTGAGGTATTCTGTTGTTTTATCATTTCAGAAAAACTGATCTAAGTATCTCCCTTGGATCCTTTTAATAAACTACATCTATCTGTGATTTATCGATGATTCCCAGTTTATATTTACAGAAATAGTCAGGAATTATGGAAAGTTATCAGATGTAGCTTTGTAATGTGTAACACTGCCTGTTCTCAGGGATGTAAGTTAGAACAGAGGTTTTTCAACATTTAAAAATCGATTAATTCCAAAGGAGTGAGAACCCTTATAAACACGAACTACAATATCACTGTATGTCCTCTGTAAGCACAAGTGGAGTCAAAAGATCACAGTAACTGTATTTCCATAGAAACATCCAATTTCAGTCCCTTACTGACCAAAAGGTTTTAAGATTTATGTTTTATCCAAAATGCTTGAAGAAGTCAACATGAGTTTTGCAGTTAATGGCACAAAGTGGTCTAAAAACACACAACACCCCCTTTACCTCAAAAAAAAAAAGAGAGAAAAAAAAAAGCCAAATCTCTCAGTTAATTTCATTTACCTCAGTGTGAATCCAGTGAGCAGGAGGATGAACAGTGTGCTTTACTGCCAGCTCTAGTATTCCCTCTCGTTCTAACAGGCCAGGGCTTGAACATATTGAGAAACCCCCAACTACAGATACTCCAGGAATAAAGAAATCAACCCTAAAAATAAATCAGACACAGAGGTTTGAAAAAGAAGCCAACAACCCCAAAC
>WEIT01021605.1:144135-155259 GCA_013389985.1 Dryoscopus gambensis
AATTAAATGAGGATGCAACAAGAAATACAGACTGGCTTCCACTGCACAGGTATTTTCTTTAAACAGCAAAGCTATATTCTTCACAGAGACCACAAATGCTCGAGGAAAGAGAGAAGCACTTTGAGTAGTTCACCACTTTTTGAAGAAAAAAGTCTTGTCTGCTTACTCCACACAAAATTCAGCCTTTGAAGAAAAAATCTCTTTCTCTTGAAGAATGCCCACAGTGTGATATATACAACAGTGTATTTTTAACTTTATGCTTAAAATAAACTTGACGGTGCATAAAGATACCTGACTGCAAAAGAAAGGTCTACAACCAAAAGAGTTGAGAAGGCTTATTTCAGTGTCCTCAGTTTGTGCAGGCCCACTGCCCATGGGGCCCAGCTTTACTGACAGTCAGGCTCTGGGAGCTGAGAAAAAGTTGACCTATCTTGCCAAAGAATATCTCACGATGCTACTGAAGCTCTTTACCTCCCTCTGGTGGAAAATAATCTTACTACTTAAGTTAACAAAAAATAAAAAATAAGAACTTATGCTGTAAAGTCACAATTTACATTCAAATCAAAATGTTCTCCTTGGCATGTAAGGGAAACCTTATCCATGCCCAGTGGGGAAACACACAAACATTGCTGCAAAACCTACATCAAACATGGTTTTTACCTTTCCCAAATACTAATGCAGATGTATTTTTCTTTCCATACCAGTAGTTCCTTCCCAAGTACATAACTGAGAGATTTCAAGGCACAATATACTATCTTATGGTCAGCTAGCTCTGATGGCTTGTCTCAGCCATGCTGGGAAGGGTGAGAGGGCTCCTGAAGAAACGCTACCTGTGACAGCCTAAGGGAAAAGAGCAGCAGAAGGGGAAAAAAAAAAATGAAGAAAACCCACAACAAGGAGAGGCACAAAAAGATGTAAACCAGAGATCTCAGGGTGGTTTTTAACTTCCCCCCTTTTAAAACCTACCTAAACCATATCTTTAAGAAATGAATAGTAATTACCCATTGCTGAAGGAAGAGATCAGAAACACTAAAACCATAAAGCTACTCCTTCAAGTATTTATAATATGCATATACCTCAATGCATGTTTAAGTAAACCAGACGGGGTAACAGCAACAAGCCTCTTCATTATTATTTCAAGTCAGATAAAGACCAGTATCTGCCAAAAGTGCTTGCAAAACAAATTCACTTTTGCTTCTGAAAAACTCAATAATTAGTACACTTTCAAGAAATGTAAACATTTTAGTGACAATCTTTGACTGTAACATCTTACTATAGCAAATCCTAACAAGTTAGCCTTTTCTGCTCAGGAAAATGTGTTGTTTTGTACTGCTCATCAAAAAAATCCAACCCCAGTTTATAGATATGAGTATAGAGAAGTTGGTGTATACCTTACAATAGCATTAGAACACTTCCAAGGAAGAAGAAAATGAAGAAGAGTAATTATAATTAAAGCTTTCAGTTTTCAGCATGATAATTTCAAAAACATTTTTGGAGGGTAGATGTACTTCACAAGTACTGGCAAGCAAGAATTTAATATGAGTCACTGCACATGTGCAAAAACTGCAGCAAATTACTTCACAAACAAATTATTGCTAATCAGCATCTTGTGTTCTGGTTCTAAATTTAAAAGCCAGCATATTAACACTCCATGAGTAACATATGCTGTTAATACCGTAGCAGCTATACTTTGATTTCAGCAAAACCACTTTCAGATGGCCAAAGCTAATAAAAAGTTTAAGAACATTTAAATGTCCATTGCCAAAAGCAACTTACTCCTAGTTTTAAATGAATTCCTAAGAGAAAAAAAAAGTTACTGAGTGAGAGTATTTTTAACAAGGAAGGATGACAAATATGAAAATCCACTACTTCCTCAGGAAAAAACCCCTGTAAAATTGTTTAAACAAACAGCTAATTGTTTCAAAGGCTTAATAATTCAAGCTTTTATTTTCAAATTTGCCTATTTATATCAATCTATTAACCTGACTTAACAGGCTTAATTTTCAGAGTGGAAACTTCAAGGGGAAGAAATAAACCAAAACTAAGTAATTTGCAAATCAGCAGTCTCAGCTCCACTGTAAAAATAACTAGTAAATAAAGACAGCAAAGACAACCTACGGAATAAAGTGCAGTGAACTTCAAAGTACTCTTGAAGAAACAAGTAATAAAATAAACAGTAGGAAAACACCAAAACAGTATAACTGAACATTAAAAAAATATCTACTTCTGCCCTTTTAACAGCAATATTAGCTTTTTTTATAACACCTCTTTAAAAATTATCAGCCAAATATCAGCTCTTTGACAGAGCATCCAATAAGAAAACATTGTATTATGCAAATTAACAACTTTTTCCAAGCTCCAAGGATCAGAGACCTTTCAGCCCTTTGTTAAAGTGGACTCCTCCTAGTAATTTCCCCCTAATATACCAGAAGATCTTACCATTGTCCTGCTTTGAAAGTAAAATCCTTATTTGCAATAGCCAAACGAAGTCTTTTGACTGTCTCTGATTCATTGGTGATTCCACACACTTTTGCTTGTGTAATTACCTAACAAAAGACAAAGAAGCCATTGTGATATGTAGATATAATTTGCAGCAAAAGCACTCAAGAAGCTGTGCATGAGATATCCATCACTTCCCATGTTATCCATGGCATTTCATTACCTACATCACCAATATTTTTTCACTGAGGTGAAGAAACAAAAATGGATTATATCCCTGGAAGTGTTTAAGGCCAGGCTGGATGGTGCCCTAAGCAACCTGGTCTAGTGAAAGGTGTCCATGCCCATGGCAGGGGGTTGGAACCAGACGATCTTTAAGGTCCCAAGCCCAAACCATTCTATGATTCCATGATTCACTGAAATAGTCACTGAATGGAGAGAAGTGTTTGTACTTGCAGTCCACCACATCTGTCACTTTTTCTAAGATTATATACAAACTTCCTTCATTTGAGTTGAAGAGAACATAGCTATAAAGAGAAGTGATTGCTAGTTATCAGCTTCCAGATTCTTCAGACATCTAAGCAAGACACACACTCCGGCATCCTCCAGCAACAAAGTAAAAAGATCTCTGATATAAAGACTGATAAAGGACACTTGTAAAAAATCAGTTACAACTGAAGTCCCAGGGAGAATTCTGGATCTGTAACTAGATTTATTTAAGTAATTAGGTGCATTACTGAAAGATTATGCATTAATGTTAATGCATCAATGAAAGAAAACCAGCGAGCCTTTTGTGACTGCATTTACCCCCTACACTCCTGTATGACCACAGGGAAACCAGGACACAAGGTCTCATGTCTGGTTAACAGAGCAGTTTTTGTTTGGCAGCCACATGGCAGGGGATGTCAGAGCCATAGTCAATACCACTTTTAAAGAGTTTGAAAAATAAAAGATGGAAAATGAAAAGCAGATTTTGCAGACAGAGCCATTGGGGATGAGCACCCCACTTAAACTCTTTTATGTCCATCAGTACAACATGGATTGTCATCCCCTCCCTGTCCTTCCTTTTCAGGTATTTTTGGACTATCATTTCCAAACCTCATTTCCAGACCTTTTTCCTCTACAAAGAAAGCAATGCCCTAATTATTTTCTACACAGAGCAATACACATATTTTACTGTTAAAAATGCTGATGTCATTTACCACACAGGGAAATACTCAAAATACCACCACAACTCTACCATTTCTCATTTGTCTAAGATCAAACAGATCAAAAAAATTTTCACTTTAAGCAACTATGCTGTAATTTAAAACATATGTCAGGAAATTAATTTATTCATAAAGCAACATCTGAACACATCCCCTGTCCCATTAAACAGCAGGACATTTGCTAATTTAAAATGAAGTAGCATGGATTCCTGTTCCGCTTTAGCAGACACTCTTAAATGAGGAATGCAGTCAGTCAAAATTAACAAGAGATATGTCAGATACATTACTTCAATGGTTGTTCTGAGGGAGAAGTGCAGGAAAGGGACATTAAATTTGGATCTTCTTCCTTCCCTTCTTTACTCTTCAGTACACCCTTTAATTTGTTATTTAGCTGAGAAAGCTGCAAGAGTACTGGAAATTTAATTCTTAATTGGTATAAAGTTATTTCAAAAATTAACTTTGAGTCAGGGTGATCAAAGACGTTCAGCCGGTATTCTGGACTATCACAAGAGTATCCAGCTGGCCAGAGCAAGGCTGCAGCAAGAGGGAGAAGGACAAAGGACTCCACACTTTGCAGCTGTACTTCAAGAAAGCATTAGTTACTTTTCCTTGCCCTGGTCCTTCACATTATCACTCTTCAACAGGCAATGTTCTGTAGCATTCACACTAATGCAACACAGATTTATGATTCTTTCATCTTTTACAGGACTGAAATGGCCAAATAAGGCAATATTGGCTGAGGGAAGCCAACTGCTGATTATATGGAATTTGAAACCAAGCAGAGGATTTAAAATAAACTGATTTTAAAGTGGTCGGAAATAAAGCAACAAAGAATAAATCAAGCATTAAGAAAAGAAACAGCATAATCCTCTGATATGCAGAGAATGTGCAGTAGCAAGAACTGAGCCCTGCTCTTTCACCTATCTCATACAGCTTCCTTCTCTTCCTTGTGCCTTACAGTTCCCTGCACCAACCCTGAGCTTCCAACACCTCATAAGGATCCATTTTCCACGTATTTTCCAGGTACTGATGTTGAGCAGAGAAAGGAAGCAAGCCAAGCAATAAATATAACTCCCCTCCCCGCCCCATGCAACACTCAAAAGTGCGATAATTTTTTCATGTCAGAAGCAAACGAGAACATGCATCGGTCTGTGCCTGTCTCTGCATCCATTTTCTCGGGTAAGCAGGATCCATCAGAGCAGCTGGATGTCCAGAAGCTGATCTGTTCCCAGGTAAGGGCTGGCATTAGGTGTGAACAGCTGAGGCACAGCTCCGTGGTTCCCAAAGCTGGCTCACAGCTCTGGTGACAGGCTGAATGAGGCTGCATTTGCCTCAGCCATCTACAGCCCGCGTCACACAGTGCTCAATCTTCTCTTTTGGGGGTTACCTACATATCCCCTCCACCCAGCTTCCTTTTGGGAAGAATGTGACTCATTCTCCACTACAGTTGGGGAAAAACTTAGCAGAGAAGGACTTCATTATGTCCACGCACACACACTGACAGATGTGTGGTGTGTTTGCATCTGTGTGCATCTACTTCAGCTTATTACGGAAAGGAAGTATCTGTATGAAATACAAGAGTATGTTTCCCTCTGAACATTTTGAAAAAGAATGCTTACTGCTCAAAACTGAAATCCAGAATAAGCATTTCTGGATTTTGATGGAGAACAATGCTCTATTTTCCTTCTATTTGTGAATTAAAATAGATACAAATGACGATCATTTTTGCAACTCTCTACACTTTTTGCCTAACCTCCTATGTTATAAAAGGACATTTCTAAATCTCAAATCTGAACCAGAACTGTAGAAATCCATAAAAATCTGAGAAGTCTGTGTGGAGATGATGGGTATCCATGTGCTTTCATTACTTATTATAATCCATACCTGGCCAGAAATCTATTAAGTTTCTTGTCCAACATAAAGTAAATAGCATCATATCACTGACAAATTTTAAAATTCATTACATTTCACCCACTGAGCATAAAATATGCTAACTTTATACCAGTATCAAATATAAAAAATGAGGAGAAAAAGAAGTAAACAAGACTCCAGCAGAAGGCAAAATGGAGCCTAAGAATCAAATACTATTATCCAGTATAATTATCTTCACAGAAAAAAAAAAAATTATTTGCATCCTAAAGAACAGAACACTAACCTCTTGTCGAAAATTATTTGCTGTCCTCTCTAGATGATCCATTTTCCTTTTTAATTTTATTGTGCTGCAAGAAAAAGCAAACAAAGGTAATTGTCATTTTGACAGCTGTGCTACTGTCCCTTACTGATATGAATTTCTATTAACATAACAATTTGCCTGTGTAATCCAGACTACAGATGACATAAATCTAAATAAGAATTAAATATAAATATATAATAATAATATATAATTGGGATTTAAATTAAGCATTTATGGGTCTATAGTAATTTGTCAGCTTGATTTGTCAGTGTCACAATAGCATTCTCTTTAAAAAAAAAAGGAAGTGGATAACCTACCCGTTCCCTGTGCAGTAACAAAAAGCAGAGTGCCTCAACACCCCCAATGCAGAATGAGAGGGAAAAATTCTGCTCTGAGCACCTCTCAGTAGCTGAGGAACAGTGCAACCCACATAAATAGTAGCATGAGCCATGATGACCAGGCAGTCTTCAGAATCACTGGTTCCTGAAAAAAATCATAAATATTTGTTAAATGAAGTACTCAATATCTGACATGGCTTGTTTTCACCTTTTATTTCCCTAAAATCAGAAAAGCCAAAGCTCAGCTGGAACTAAAACTAGCAACAGACATATAGGATAATGAGAGGGAATTTTAAAAGTATTAAAGTATGATAAACAAATGAGAATGTGCACCCATCACGTGAAGGGGTGTTATGCCCACTCCTGAAGGTGAGGGTAACTGAGGTTCTTGTTGATAGGTTCCTTGGGGCAGATTAGAGTAAAATGACACTGAATGACTTGTGTTTATATATATGTATAATGCAGGTTTGTTTTAGAACAATTTGGTTGCAATGGAAAGGAGGTACAGAGCAGTTTTGGTTATTATCTATAGAAATGAAACAATATAAAAGTATAAAAGAATCACTTAAGAAAATATATCAGGAAAAGTAAGGAAGAGAAAGAAAGGATAAGCGTAGATAGCAGAAAGAAAAGTTATTACCACCCATGGATCCAGTGACAAGACTACATTGTTGAAATTACACTTATTCAAAGTGATCCAGCTTTGATCCATCAGGGGTGGGAAATCCCACGAAACATAGATTTCAATGGGTTCAGTATGTTCAGGTTCAGGTGGGAACATCCAGGTACCTCCCCTGGGGGGAGTTTTCCACTGTCTGTTACAACACTGGGGACCACATGCAGTGGTCTGGTGGAAGGCCCCAGAAATGAGTCTGGGGGTGCTGTGGGGTCTTTGCTGGGTTATGACACCCTCTAAGCCATGCCAGCTGCCTCTCACCAGCGTAGTTGAGCCAGTTCTGCCCCACAGGAAGGGATGAACACCTTCAGGCCCAGGTGTGAACGTGACCGTCCTGACACCTTCCCTGGGAGGGCAGATTTACACCTGGCCCAGCTGTGTAAGGGAGGACACTGGCATGGTAAAAAGCATTATCCCACCTCAGCAGGACCTGCTTCTTCTTGGCCTTTTCCCTTATCTGGCTCAAACCCAGCTCGTTGCTAAACAAAGGTCAGTTTGTTGTGGTCACCCTCTGGTGGTGGGTGCACCTGGCTGTTCTTATGCAGATGTTTCCCACCACACACCCAAACCTCTGCTCCTGCCCTTCGGTCGAGGAGTGCAAACCCAGCCTCAGCAAAGCCCCTGTAGCTTTTCCAAATGGGTGATTGCTTGAGTCATTAGCCATCAACATTGCAGTCTCTCAAAAGCGAAGACCTTGACAGAGATGATATGGAAAAGGCTGAAGTACTCAACGTTCCTTTTGCCTCAGTCTTTACAGGCAAAACCTGCACCCAGACCTCTGCTTGTACCAGTGGTGGTTGGGGAGGGCTAAGTAGGAGCAGGGCCAGCACCTGCTGAGAGATGCTGGATGTACTTAAATACACAGAGCCAGATGGGTTACACTGAAGGTTGCTAAGAGACACAGCTGACACGCTTGTCAGGCAACTGTCTATTATCTATGAAAAACACTTATCACACAGTCTCCAACTGACTGGGAAAAGACTTACACATGCTCATTTTTAAGAGAGTGCTTGCGTCCAGTCAGCACCATCTCAGTATCTGGAAAAATGCTCAGAGCTCGTCCCCTTAGCTGGGTGAAAGCTAAGAAAGCATTCAGGAAGATTTGACTCAGATTTACCAAGGGCAAATTATGTTTGATAAATCTGAACGGCTACTGTAATAAAAGGTCCGGTCATGCAGGTAAGGAGACAGGATACAACACACCTTGAGTGTCCTCTGGCTCCTGGCACCATCGCCCCCAGGCACACACACGTTAGGAAGCCAAGGCCAGATGGATGGTTGGAGTGGTCGAAAACTGTCTGGGCAGACAGACCCAAAATCAAATCGAAGACCTGATGGCTTCAAGTTGCTTCACTTGTTGGCTAGTAAACAGTAAGAATGGGGTTGAATAAGTTTGTCAGTAACTTGGATGATGAGACAGAAGGTGTCCCTGTTCATGGCATGGCAGTTGGAACTGGATGATCCTCGAGGTCCCATCCGGGCCATTCTATGATCAGCAAACTTGTGGATGATACTACGTTAGAATAGTAGAGCTTCCCTTCAAAGGGGAACTGAGAAACTGCAAGGCTGGAAAGCAGAAACCTCACGACAAAGGCCTATACCTGGGACTGGCTTAATCCAGTGCCAACAACTGTCCTGCTCCAAGCAGGAATTCTGACTGGATGATGCTCAGAAGTGCCTTCCAGCAAACATATCTGTGATTTTAAATGCTCAAACAATATTCATGTTTGAAAGATCAAACACTGACTATGTATTCCCTTTCTAGTGGTAAAGAAAGGGTTCTGGGTGGAGAATTTTACAAACTTCAATTAAGCCTCTTTGTTCACAGGTTTATGTAAAAGCACATTAATCCCTCACACTTCCATGTACCCTATATAATACATCTCTGAACAGTAAAGAAAGCAGAGGACACTCACATGCACTACAGTGGAAACATGGTGTGATGCTTCAAAGCCACACACTCAAACAGCTCAGACAGAGAAAGATGAACTGACATGCACAACAATCAAAGTCAGAACTGCCCTTCAAGTGTAGGAACAGGTTCATAGAAAGCCAAGAGATATTTCTCATTCCTTGTAAATCTGCCTTTATTTTTCCTAAAATGGATTAGCATAACTCTCTATCATGTATCATCACTTATCAAATTATATTTATTTCCATGACACAGTCCATTGCTTCTTAAAAGCATTAATATTTTACTTTCATTTAAATATATTTTCCTGCATTCTTTGTGTAATTTATTTTCAAAATGTTTTTCATTTTGAATCCCTTGAAATGGCACTGATCCAGCTTGTTTACAACTAATCAGGCTTATACTCTCTAGGATTTCACTAACAGCTGCATTGGCTGGTCACTTAGTAATCTGTCCTGTTTGTAATCTTGTATGAATGAAGGCAGAGCTTCCATAAGTTAGGCTGCTCAGAAATGGAATACACTTAGTCACTACTCAAAAGGCCCACTTTCAAGCATAAGAAATACTTCCTGCAGGTTTTAACTGTCTATAATTTTTAATAGTTTTTCAGCATTTAATTTCACAGCAGCTTGCAACTTTTAAAAACGGAATTATTTAAAACTCTTCTACCACCAGTGAGCAAAATTCAAAATTTTTTTCCACAGCATCACAGAGTACTTAAAGTGTACTTAAGTGTTTAAACAAAACACTTTAACTTAACTTTAAATTTTAGCACTTTCTACATCAAACGTGTAGAAGCTGTTGATAACAAAAGTATTAACAATCTCAAAATACATTAGGACAACGAAGTACACATCTAATGAAGAAGTCACATTCCTCTACCTTGGCGTATTATCTGTAAACCCAGAGTGCTCAAAAATCATATTTTCTCAAATTCATGAGATCACTTTATGATCTGGAATCTTTCAGATAGCACATCAAGCTTATAGACGTCTACATCTCCAACCAACCTCACTATCAATACATAATACCGGAAACAAAAGAAATGTCAGCCTAATTTTATAGTCACAGCTGAAAGATCCTATTGATACAGACTACTTTAAGGCTGAGTCTCGATCCTAAATTAGAAATAACTCTCTTGAACAGTAGTTCAAGATATTTGTTCCATTTAGATTACCATCACTCTCCAATCAAGAAAAACACAATAAAAATAATTTGCAATTTTTACTCTGCAACCAATGAATTCCAAAATGTCTTATTTAACGAGTCCTGGTTCTCCTTACCATATACAAGTGTGACTCATACCTTCACAAAATGTGAACAGCTTCTCCCCCATCTGTCATCCCTGTGAGTTTTTCACTCCTCTAGCTCTTTGGCAATTCCTTGCCCTCTGTGAAGTGCAGTGCTTCAGCCTCCCAAGCTCCTGTCAGGTGGGATGTTCTCCCTTTATGCTCATCTTACCCAAGCCGGTACAGGAATAGCCACTCCAAATACCCTCTTTCTTCAGAGAGGTTGGAAGGGACCACAGGGGGTCATATGGTCCAACCTTCCTGCTCGAGCAGGGTCATCTGAGAGCACGTGGCACAGAACTGTGTCCACGAAGTTCTCAAATATCTCCAGTGAGGGAGACTCCACAACCTCTGGACGATTTTTTTCCAGTATGCAGTCACTCACACAGTGAAGTTCTTCCTCATATTTAGGTGGAACTTCCTGTACATCAGCTTCTGTCCACCACCTCTTGTCCTAGTGGTTGGCACCCCAAGAAGAGCCTGGCTCCATCCTCTTGACACTCACCCCTTAGATATTTACACGCTTTTATAAACCTCCTTTGCTCCACGGAGAGAAACGAGCACTAATTTTCATGACTCCTTCCTCTCCTCACTTAAAACCAACGAGCCATTCATTTTCCATCCCCTCTGATCCACTAGCCCTGGTTTAGCATCGCTTGGGATATACGTCCGCATCTCTTCTTTCTCCTAGTCCCACGTCACTATCTGAAGGGAGAATTACTTTTAGTTCACCCGTCCAACACTTAAGTGCAAATTACTACACAGGTTAATGCAAGAGAGTGCAGAGGGGGGCAGCAAGGGTACTTAAGCAAGCAGCACAGGAAAGCTCTCTCTCGGTAAGACACTCCTCTAGACAAACAGTCCCTCCTGCAGAAGTAATCCCAGAACACAAGGTTCTTCCCCTTTTCCCAGGACTGAGGCGAACACGGTGAGCGCTGGGAGGAGGAGACGGGGAGGGGGTCGGAAAGGGGACAGCAGCCTGTGCCCGGCTGGGACGGGGCGGCACTGAGGCGGCCAAGGCGCAGGGGAGGGCCGAGGGCAAGGTCGCGGCAGTGCCCGGCCGTTCCCCCGCAGCCCGTGGGGATCGCC
>WEIT01021605.1:155345-186929 GCA_013389985.1 Dryoscopus gambensis
CTACCCGCCGCGGCATCACGTGACGGGCAGCCCCGCCCGCGTGCCCCGTCAGGCGCCGCCTCTTCCCGTTCGCCCGTCCCGGCTCCCGCCCCTTCCCGGCGCCATGGCCGTGTTCCACGATGAGGTGGAGATTGAGGACTTCGAGTACGACGAGGAGACCGGAACCTACAGCTATCCGTGCCCCTGCGGGGACCGATTCCTCATCACACGGGTGAGGGACGGCCGGGCAGGGCGGGGGGGAGAACAGGGTGGTGCTGCCCATGGGCCGGGCAGGCGGCGGGGCCCTGACCGCTCTCCCGGGGCTTTTGCAGGAGGACCTGGAGAACGGGGAGGACGTGGCCACCTGCCCCAGCTGCTCCCTGATCCTGCGCGTCATTTACGACCAGGTGGGTGCGGGGGGAGGGCAGTGGGACGCGGTTCCAGCCGGGTCCCTCTTGAGTCCCGGTTCGCGGCCCCATGCGGGAAGCGTGGGGCTGCGTTTAAAAATCCCTGATTTGGGACTACGTTTCCTGCCTGATCTCCTGTTATTCTGGTCTCCTCCTGCCGTTTTTGGGCTTTAAAACACGCCTGCCTGGGTGGTCGTGGGGCAGGACACAGACGTGACGAAATCAGTGATGTGAAGAGCTCCTGTGACTGACACCCGGCAGCCCAGGCATCAGCTTGGTAGCTTTTCTCACCTGGTGGGCCGATTCCGGCTTTCAAGTTTTGGGAAACAGATTCATACCACTTATAATCACTCTGTTTTGCGGCCTGGATGTATCTCGTGGTGTTTTTGGGGTAGAGGAGATCCAAAAACAATGTAAATCGCCTGAATTCCTGCTTGCTGTCTTTAGGAGCAGTTCATGCGGGATGAAGTCGTGGCAGAACCTTTGCCAAACAAGGAATTGGTCAAGTGCTGATGAATGCATCGTGGACTGTGCTGCTTTGGAATGAGAAAGGATGGGGATGGTGACTACGGAAAGAGATGTGGTCCTCCTCCTAGAAATGCTTGCTGCTGTGGGATACAAGTGCAATAATTGTCTGTCTTCTTAACATGGATGAGGGTTTGCTGGGACAGTCAAACACATGAATGGGTTTTGTTCCAGAGGGTTATACTTTAAAAAAAATACATATACGTTGCTCTGTGTATTCCAGAAGACTTGAGGATTATGATCCTGATTTACAGCAAGTCAATACACAGAAGAGTGTGGAGTTGGGAATTTACAACATTTAGTCTAGCAGTGGCTTCTTAGCCTGTGGAGTAAAACAGGCTTTGTGTGGGTATATGTGAGTGTGAAATGGCATAGAGAGCTGAAATGTTGGCAGGCAAGATTTAGGAGTCCATAGGACATGATGCCATACAGAGTTGACACAGTGCAGCATCTCCCAGGACGTGTGCTTGTGTTCTTCCAGCCCATACTGAATATGGGGAGAAAACAAGAGACCCGGAGCCAACATTTACCCAGTGTTGGTAAATTGTTTTTACTCCTGTAAGCACAAGGAAGGTGCAGTTGTCTGTGTATCTGCAGTGGGGGCAACACTTGAGTTGGGGCAGATTTGTTTCTTAAATTGCTTTTAATGTTGCTTTGAAAGAGCTTTGGTAGTTGTTACCACATGACTCTGACTTAATAGTGATAACACTTCTATGGGTGTTGTGTGAAATGGAGTCAACCTTTTTTTACCCCTGCACAGCTGTTAATGTGCAAATGGACTGGAACTCGAAGTGGGTTGTGTTTTACCCCCATTTTCTCAAAAACTTTGTGATTTGGCTGTTGCAGTAGATATAAAATGGGCTGCAGTTCTTTGTGCCATTTGTAGTAAATTTTTCAGCCTTCCTTTATTAGATTCTGTCACTTCCTGGATAGGAGATGCACACATTTCATTCAATTAATGAAGGCATTTTTTAATGTAGAAAAGAGTTGTGAGAACATACTCCACATTGATTCCATGACTGCTTCTTGAATTACAAGCCACTGCACTTGAATATTTACTTAAAATTGTGGTCATTCCTGTGTTTTAATAGGATTTGACATCTCTGAAGCTAAATTTGGGGGAAAGTACCTGTTAAGAGTTTATATAGCTATTTTGCTCCAGGCACTAAAGATAAGCAAGTTTTACTGGATTCTTGCATTTAGTAATTTTTGTTGTTACAGCATTCTGTGAGTGTTGAAGATGAACATTCTAGTTATTTTAATAAAAGGGGAGGGGAAAAAAGGAAGAAAACTACACCTAGTTGGAAGTTTTGAATGCAATAAGCACAACCCTGAGTGTTTCCATGCCTAAACCAGGAGGTGGCACTCGTGTTACTTTGACGTGTGCTTAAAAAAAATGTCGTGGTACTTTGGTTAGCTATGCCTTATCAAATATTTATTTTGACTATTTAAATAAAGATGTTTAAGATTCCACCAGTGGTTATAATGGGCCCTTACTTACTCTGTTTCTGCCCCAGCCACAATGATTTCCAGAGGTCTTGAGTTGCAGCTACTGGGGTGATGATAGTGGAAGCTCTTCAGGCTGGTTAATAAAAATTGTTTCAATCTGTCAGTAGATGCTGTAAAGCAAACTTACAGGAACCCTACCTAAGCCCCTGTTCAGATTTCTACTGCATAAATACCTTCATGATTTTTCCACAAGTATTGTAAATAAAAGGAATTATATCAATTTTCAAATGCAAGACCAAGAAGTGTATGCTCTGATGTAATGCATCAAAGTTAAGTTGCCAAGTGTATCATCTCTAAAAATGCATGGATTTTGCAGAAATCATTGACCAGATTTTGTTATATAATGAAGGTCAGACCCCTCGTGACTTAGGGAACTTGTGAAGAGATTTGTGGTCTATATGGTTAAATTCCTACATGGTTGTAAAAAGTGCTAATCAATTGGCAAGTGCCAAGAAAACATAGCGTGTAACAAGTTTTTAATTGATTGTCAGTTGTGTTTCCCACTCATACAAAATTCAGGTAATGGCTTTTAAAAAAGTAATTTTAGCAAAATTAATTAGTTCATTACATCAGTTGGGACTGTCAGCACTTGAATTTGGTTACCTGATGTGAATAGGGTCCAAGTTGTAGCATGCAATTTACATGCACATTAAAATTACTTGATGACATAGTGTGTATATCAAAGCTTTAACAAAGTGTGCATCAAGTTTGCTTTTCTGGAGGTTTTTTTTACAGCATAACAGCAGAAAGGTGGTGTGGCTGACTGTAAGAAAAGGATGTGGCCACATTTGCCCACATAAATTTCAACTCTTGTCTCATTGCAGGGTCTCAAGGGTCTCAAGACAGTAGCTGCTGACCCTTCCAAAAAGGAGGCAAAACAAGGATGGGTGTCATGTTTTTCTCTTTTTGTTGCCCTTTGAGAATCTGAGAGAGACATTTAAAAACTATTGAGCTGTTCTGTTGTTTTCCCTTCTGCTCTGCAGAGAGGAGTTCTGCAGCAAGAATTCATCCTTCATGAAAGCTCAGCAATGCTAAAGCCAAAGGGTTGCCCACTTTTGTCTTTTGTTAACTTGTAAGCTTTTGACTCCAGTGATTGCAGTCATCTTTTAAAAATATTCTTTCATACTGTGTAATTCCAGAACACCAGTCAGGGCAGTCTGAGTAACCCATCAGCGATGTCCCTCGTCAGGAATTCAGTCACAAGGTTTCCTCACAGCGCCACAGGCACTGGCCCCTCACACATTACTTGTGTATTTCATGCTCTTACAAACCAGTAGCTCACTTTTTTTCTCAAAAGGCAATTGTGTAGGACACAAAGAAGTCTTCTGTTTGCTGCTTGTATCTGACAAGCTGATTGATTGATTATGTGTTTGATTAGGTCCTTGGGTCTGCACAGAGGAGTCCAGTGTGGTGAAAACAGCATCATGTGAGCATTAATGGTGTCATTCATACTTCGTAGAGACTAGAGAGGGTAAAACAATTTATAATCAGTTTCAGATATTCAAGCTGTGAAACTTTTCACTGTTGAACGCCTCTGAACTCCTGTGTAACACTGAAAAAAAGTAGTACACTCTTGTTGCCACAATTTTATGGGAAGAAATGGAAGATAATTTGCTCTTCATTAAACTAAAGATGCTTAGCCTCCCTGATCTGTCAGATTCTTGTTTGCATTTCAAAGAAACTCGCTGAGAAGGTCACGTACTTTTGGCTCATTGTGCCTGTATATCAGTGGTGTACATGATTAGTTTTGAATAGTTGCTCTAGAAGTCTGTGACACAGACCCTGGACCTCCAAGAGCTGAGGTCATTAGGCCACTAATTTTGCTGTTGCACTTGTTTCATTGTACCTATACCAGGGAAATTGTAGTGTGCTAGAGGACCCTTCATAAGTACCTTGACATATTTTCTCTCCATCACAGTTTCTAATTTTGATTCTCAGCACCAGTCAAAAAAAACCAAACAAACAACCAAAAAGTTGTTCTTGCAGAGCATCAGAATTAAAAATCCTTACATAGATTACCAAGTCTATCTAGCAAGCAGGAGATACTGATTAATTTCAAGTAAACCGGCACAATTTCATTTAAGATTATGACAACTGCATGTTGTCACAAAGACAAGCAGTTTCTGCATGTTCCATTTCCATCTCTTCCATTCCAGTTTAACACTCAGATCATGCTAACTGTAGGGATAGGTATTGGTTACACTGAAAACGTCTTGAAATGTTTTTACAAATAGAATTTATCAAGGTATTTAGTGTAGTAATTAAAGTTTGCCATGAATTTTCTCCTAGCAGTTCAGTGTGGATTGCTTTGATTCTACTTCATGGTAACTTAAAATGCTAATTTCTCAATATCTCTCCATAATAGCTGTGGCATGGAGGAGACAGGGAGGATCCAGAGGATCCTGTGAATATGCTGGGCTCATCAGCCCTGAAACTGGTCAAACCTGTTGAGTGACAGAGGCAACAACTGACAGAAGCTGTGCCAAGAGGGAGAACAGCTGTCACTGTGTCACCTGTGGTCAGGGAGGAAGTGGGTCGAAAGGCACCAACCAAAAGGGTAGAATCTTAAGTGACCCATCATCACTCCTTCCCACCCCTTGCTGTCACCATTTTGATCTGTTTGCACACCACATCACCTCTCCAAAATTCTTGGCAGCTCACCAGTCCAGCATAGGCTTCCTGTCATGTGGAAAATCATTGCTGTGCCACTGACCCTGTCAGTGAGCGCAGCCAGCCAAGGGAAGCTCTCTCTGAAGGCACAGTGGTGTGTGAAGGTTAGAGCTGAGCTGCTCCATCCAGGGGTGGTAATTTTTTATTTTTATGTCAAAACTAACATCCTTATCTTCTTGTTTGAATGCTGAAGCTGTTGGTTTAGGGAAAGATCCAACTATCAAGAGTCAGGGTAAAATCAACAGGAGCTGGCAATAAGTCACTTCTTCTGTGACCTATTCAGGCCCTTTCCTGCTCCATGGCAAATGGTTTTATTTTGGTCTCAGTTGTCCTTCTGGACAAGTCGGAGGACAACTTTTTGACACATTCAGTACTTCAAGTAAAAGATTTCCATCCACCTGAACACTAAAGTGCTACATCACTTCTTAGCATGATGTTTGTGTATGTAGTCCTTTGGTGTTTACACAAAATACAAATTTCTGGTATACTTTTAGTAACAACGACTATTTCACACTGCCTAGAAAAAAATTATGATTTTCAAGGGAGGGCTTTTTTTTTCCCCAAATATCTTGTAAAAAGATACTACTTAACAGCTTTTATTTCTGTATGTCTCTGATCTGTTGATTCTTTCCATGAAAATTGTGTACCTATGCACTACAATACCATCTTAAGGTGTTTAGTTTTAGACAATAGCAGGACTGCAGCATAAATTTATCATTTTTATCACTCTATAATGGATTAAAACTGATTTTGTAGCCTGTGATGGATTTTAAGATTAATGTTCATTTAATAACAAAAAAAAGTAGATAAAACATGAGCCCTTACTTATCCTACTTTTTCACTCCTTAGCGTAGAACACATTTGACTTTTTATATTATGCAAAGGCTTCTGTGGCCCCCAGCGCACTGCGCAGGTGTTCCCACATTGATGGATTCTGGTGTACATCCCTTAGCTAGAACCAGACTTTGAATGTAGATATGTAAACAATCCAGAGGCAGAGATCCAGACAGAACACTTGTCAGTCTCACAGTCTCTCTCTTGCAGAACTACTCAAGAGGGTCATTTCAGAGCAAGTAAGGGAAGCTTCTCTCCTGGAGGCTGAGCTGGGCTGTGGCAGCAAAATATCTAAGTGCATCAAAGCAGGACTGACTGTCCCAGGGCAGACCAAGAGTCTTCTTGGTCCCATCCCATCCCCAGCACTGCCCAGCAGCTAATGAAGAGTCCATGACCAGGGCAAGCATTTGGGGATACTTCCCTGAAACCCTCCCACACAATTTGAAAGTCATGGACTTTTTGAGACTGATGCATTGTTGTGTAATACCATGAACAATACATATGTTTCAATGAATTTGTCCAATCACTTCTGGAATCCACATCACAACTTAAAATCCACTGCATCCCATGGAAGAGAATTGCCCAGGTGTGCTTTATAAAGAGACATCTCTTTGTTTCTTTCAAACCCATTGCACTGGGGTTCATTTAAAGACACCTTTTGGAAAGGATGAGACAATTTTCTGCTCTCAGCTCCCTAGCTTACTGAGGACTGTTTAGTTTTTTTTTATTTTTGAAAGGGAAATAAGAACTGTGCGCAATTTTAGACCCAGGTGTATTATGCATACATTTGCATAGTGATATTTGTTCTCTGTTCTGCTCTCTGTTTTCCAAAAATTCCTAACATATGGTGTTCTTTTTTGACACTTGATGAGTACTGGGCTGACATTATCTTAGAACTTATGTTTAATAAGGAAATAACTTTTTAGAATCTAAGCCTTAGAATAACCTTGTCTTTCTCCTCCTGTCTCTTGCTCATGGCCTAGGTGGTTTTTAGAAGATGAGGTGATCTAAGTCAGGCATCATGGGTTCAGGTGGTTTTTCTGCTAATCCCTCCCACAACCTCCTGACAGCGGTTGATGAAGGTGTGCAAGCTCCATGCATTTTGGTAGGACTGCCCAAGACTGGTTTATCTCCACTCCTCCCATCATTTAGCTGGCTTTATTTGGTTAATTTTGTAATATGTTACTTCCCTTCCATGTTCATTTTAATTAGCCCTATTGCACTTCTTACATGACTTCATCTCTCCCTTCAAAGCTGCATCTGCGTGCCTCTTGTATTTCCTTGTCTTGTGGCTTTCCTCATGGGTATCTGAATTTTCTGGGCAGTGATGCCTTTTATTTGAGTTGATGCAGTCTTGCATACACTGTATTTACTTTCCTAAAAGAAGTAGGGATACTGCCCAAGATGCACATATGAAATAGTGTGCTTTTTGAAAGGCCAAAGAATATTTTCTTTCGTTCAAATCTACTATTTCCTTGTAACTTTATTTTCTAGTATTGGCCCTCAGGGGGGTAGTCTTAGCCTGAATAAATCATGAATGATAAATGTGATAGACTGAAGGATTCTTGCTTTTCTTTGTGAAGAAGGGGTTAATTATAACTCACGGTCTCTCTCCTCTTGCAGAACTACTCAAGATGAAGCTATTTCTTGGAAGAATACCCTTAGGAAGTTAGTGACCTAGAATGAGCTTGGCATAGAATTGCCTTTTAGCCTTAACTGTGATATTTGCTGCTGCAGTCTCCTAGACAAATGGGTTTTGACAGGCTTTGCAAACAGCCTGAGGTCAGAGCCTGCGAGCTTTCCTTGGGCAAGTAAAAGCTGTGGAGTTGGGAACTTAATACATTTCTTGAGACAAACATCAAAATTACCACACCTGGGGAGGGTGCACAGTGGGACCGTGACAGGCAAATGCAACCCCTCACAGGACTGGCAAAAGGACATGGCAAGCAGCTAAACATGGTCCCTGCCAGGGATGGTTCATGAAGTTCAAGCTCTGCTTTGAACTGGAATGAAGACTGTATTTTTAATATCCCTTGACATAAGGCCTGGAAGAGAGCAGGTGATGGCACACCAAACTGACACCCTGCCTTGGGCATCAAAATATGCTTCTGTGGCCCCTACACCTCCACCATAAACTTCTTAGCTACGTAGAGGTGGGATTTTGCTGTGGAAACAAGGGTGAGCAGCAGAGAGGCCTGATACCTAAGCTTTTCCTGTGTGGATTTCCTCTATGCACGATGAACTGAGGGTAGTGGGGCAGCCTGGGGGGATGCATGATTCAGGGCCCACCTCCTCCTACTTATGAGAGGAAGGATTTTCTTCCCGCTCCAGCTGTTTGTTCAGGCACTAACCTCAGAATTTGTTTCTCAGTCGGTAAACCTCACAAGTATCCTGGTAGTTAGGACTGCTTGGTTATCTAATGTGCGTGCACAGGTGGGGGGTGATGTATAGAAGGTGCACACTGGAAGAACTTAATCTGCCCCTTAAAAAACACTCTGATTCTTGCTGATCATTAGATCCCTTTTTTTTTCCATGATACTTTTTTTCAAGTCTGGGATTTTCGTGACTGAAGGAGAATTCAAATAAATCAGCAACAGGAGTAAATGCCAAACAAACACAGTTAAACTTTCTCAGTGTTTTAGGCTAATAAACCCCCTTCTCAAGATATTCTGCCTAACAGGATTTGATTGCGCTTTCTCGGCCAGACAACTTCTGTCAGTACCTCTGCCAAATGCACGGTCTCACAGAGGGAGGATTTGAGAGAGATCCAGGTTAAGTCAGCCTCTTCATTCAGAGACAGTGACTGCCAGCCCCACACAGGCTGCAGCGGGGCCACCCAAATGTCGAGTTTCCACTGAGGAAGGCCAAGTTCCCCATATTCTTTTTTATTTTTGCAACCGTAGCAGGGCTGTGTCCTTGGGTTCTTTCCATGCCAAATAAAGTGTCTGCACATTTTGTCTAGTTCGGTTTTGTGCAGTTGAGGCCTTTATATAGCAGAGGCACCTGCAAAAATAGAAGTCTGAAGAAACAGATTCATTTCTGACAGGTTAACCAACCTGAGGAGTAAGAAATTACTGTGCTAGATCTGTAAATACATTTGCAGCTTGCCTTGCAAGGGCAGCTTGTGAAAATTAAACTGGCTGGGAATATCCTGAGCCCTAGGCATGGAGCACCCTCTGAGACAGAGCTTATATAAAATGCTCCGAGGCAGACCCTGCCATCCAGCGCAGCCGTGTAAATCTGGAGTAACACAGGTTTCAGGGATGTTACTTCAGATCCACTTCACCCAACAGAAGAGCAGAATTTAAATGAATTACCCATGAAGAGCGAATATAGAACATGTGCAGTAAATAATACATTTCTGGGTTTTCTGCCCTTCATGACTCTCTCTCATAAATGTTTCAGCCTCAGTCTGATTGCTGCTTCACTGTGTCAGCCAAAAAACCAGACTGAGCAAGTGCATTTCAGTGTCATTCGCATCTGAGGCTGTTACGGCTCAGGGAGAGACAGAAACACAGACAAAACCCTGATTTCTAGAGAACATGACATCATCCTCACCAGAGCCATATTTGAAATGCCTCAAGACACATTCTGTGACTGCTCTTAGTCCGATACAGCTCCCATTTTGTTTATTTTTTATCTCTTGCAGAACTAAAAAGTAGATAGGAGAGAGGGGAAGCAATTTTAAATTCATAAAAACCAGTTTGGTCCCAAAGTGTCAACTGAAGCATTTCAGCATTTATGAAATGATTCATTTCCTTCTGAAGAAGTCAATATTAAGTCTCACAATATTTCTCACCCTGCACTACCCTGCCACCCAGGCTGGCACTTCACACCAACCTTGAGTAATTTTGGTTCCTCCAAAACTTAATTTTTCAGGGGATGTTACTCAGTGAGTTATGAGTCTTATTTTATCTTTTCTTTTTTTTCTTTACATTACAGTTGGATTTATGCACTTATTTAATTCAGCAGCTGTAGAATCTCTATTACAATACCCTTCAAATTTAAGATACCTGATTAGAATTAGCCTCTGTCACCATAAGGTGACCTTGCTTCATGAGGTCAGGCTGTGATCCCCACCACTGGATGCACCTGAACACTCCCCTGCTGTGTTACACATGTTCTTGATCTTCCTGAGCAGTGGTCCAACACTAACTCAGGAGCAAAACACCTTGGTGAGATTTGAAGAGCTATATCCACACCTAGAGCTACATCCACACCTGAAACCCTTTTCAGAAAATCTGAAACGACTCAGTTTTTATAGTCTACTTTCTTACTGAGCCGACTGTCTTATTTTAAACTTCTCAAATGTGTTTTATCAATATGAAATACTGTTTACTTTTGCTCATTCTTGCACTTTCCAGTCGTTACCATGCAGATTCTTTCTGGCATTTCCCCCCAGATGTAGTATATTGTAATTCATTGCTCATGACTGCCAAGAAATGACAATTCCAACACTGTCCATAGTAAATGAGATGGGCCTCTTAAATAGGGACAAAACTTCAGCTACAGATTTGTGCACCTTTCTGACATGTCCAGCCAGAAAAAGAGAAATCTTGGTCTCTGTAGAACAAATGACCACCTGTACATTCTCACTGTCTGAGAAATACCTCCTGTCTGAGAAATACCTCCTCCATCTTGCCAATTCTGCTGGTATTTGCTGTGTTCTCCATTAAGACTGTCTTTCTATTGCCAAAACCAAGAAAAAAAAGGATATGGCTCTCCTGTGTTCTTTTGTGTTCTTTATGGATGTAGACTTTTTCCACATGTAGGAGGTTTACTAATTTTGCTATTTATTTTGCAGACGTGTTGTAAACATTTTTACTAATAGAGTTGCACTGATGAGACCTGTGCCCTTTTTGCAGCTTAATATTCTCTTCTGTTCAGAGAGATAAATCACTGGTCTGGCAGACCTAAATCCACAAAGGTGAGGGGTTTTGACAGTACTGGCAAAGCTACAATGATCTGGCAAAGGGATGCAGAGAAAACCCAACATTTTTTTGTTGTTAAGAGTCAGAATGGGAGTTATCTGGAGGACAGGGTTTCATGGTCTGCAATACATTTCCAATCTTTATCAGTATTCCTACCGAGAAGCAGAAAATTAGGGTTTTTACCTGTCATCCAGAGTCACCTTGAAACCCCATAATGAAATATCAATAATTGAGGATAGCCGTTTGCTGAAAAGATTACTAACAGTCATGAAATAACAGTCACCAGTAGCTATAAATGTATTTTACGTGTTGGACATTTTCCTGGCAGACTTCAGTCTTTCACTGAGTTAGGCAGTAGCAGCCCTGGATTTGGACACTTATGCACAGAAGAATAGTAGGATGTTTTTTGGGGTGCTGGAGGGGAGAAAGTGGAGCTTTTTTAAAAAAATCAGTATACCATGATGTTCCTCGGTTAGCACAAAAGCATAATTTCCTCCACAAGTGGAGAGGTCTGTTTCAGTTTATTCTTTTCGTGGTATGCTGTATATAAAGAGAAAGAAGATGAGGTAACTCTTCCTGGAGAAAATCCAGAATGTTAATTAAAGAAATGGCATTTTCACATTCATTTCTTACTGGCTGGAGTTCATGACCATACTGGCCATACTTGCTTTTGTGTTAAGAGCTTTCCAGATGGCCTTCCCTACAAATGCCTTTTTTTCTGCCACTAGAGATCCTAAAAACAATAAAGAATGCAGACACGACATACCCATTAATTTGGTACTAGAACATTTTCACAAGGTGGACCTGAGTGTCTGGCCCGTGAAACCCTCAGTGTGGGGGACAGCATGTGTTAGTGTTAATATTAGGCAAACTGAAGGAAAGGCATCAGAATTGGACCCAAAAGATTAGAAGTCACATTTCTCTACCTTTGCATGTTGTCTTTAAATCCAGAGCGCTCAAAAATCACCAAGTTTCTCAAATTCATGAGGTCATTTTATGATCTGGAGTCTTTCAGATAGCACATCATGGTTATAGACATCTACATCTTTTTTTTAGGCTTCTTGCCTTTTGATTCATGTTTTCCGGCTTTTCACTCTAAGACAGTAACTACTTCAAAGTAATAATGATGGATGTTTGAAAGTGGACATTCTTAAGTAAGCTGCTGCTGCCAATAGCTGTTACTTTAATTAAATCACCACAACATCAACCTGAACCGCATAAAATCTAACACTGTTACAGAGGCCTAGGACTGAGAATAAAGACTTAGGTTTTTTTTAAAAATTACCTCACAACCTTCAAAACCTTTTGTGCAATTAATTGCTACTGAACGCAGCAACATCTGCTGGTAAAAGAAGTGGCCTAACTTTAAACTCCAATCAGAGATTCTCAATTCTTTGTTTTATGTACCTGGTTCAGATCTGCTGCTGAGGTTGACAGTCATTTCAATGAGCCATCCTCATTCCCTTTTTCACTACTCCCACTTTAGGAAGTAAATATGTTCAGTTCTACACATGAAAATGTTAAAATCCTTTCCCTGTCAGGCATGTCATTAGGAACCAGCACTTGCAACATAAACCTGAGGCTGCTGTTATTGTAGTAGCCCAGTTGGATTGTTCTGCAGTGCTCCAGTGCCATAAAAAGAAGCGGACAGATGTACTTGGGAACTGAAATCAAATTCACCTTCTCCCATTTGCCTCTTTATTCTTTCTCTCTGTTAAAAATCAAATATTGATTTTCCTCATTTTGCCGAGTCTGCAGTCTTTGCTAGCATGTAATTGTTGCAGACACGTTCACAAGAGCTGGCAGTAAAAGTCCAGAAAAACCAATTTTTTATCAAAATTTGCCAGTGTGTTGAAAGCAAGACAGCCCAGAGGAAAAGATTCTTTGTTATGATAGGTGACAAGGAAGCAGAACCCAGCACCTTGCCATGGGCAGCCTGGCCTGGGGACCTCTCTCATCGCTGCCTGTGTGAGCATCCCAGCTCTGTTTCAGAGAGCAAAGGAAATGGTGGGTCTTGTTCCACGCTGAAACCAAACTCAGAAACCTTGGAAACTCCTCAAAATGGAATCACCACTATCTGCCAAGTCTGAGAATCATGTTACATTTAATCTTGAATGAAACTGCCGAAACTGTGTATTTTTCAGAAAAGATGGACATCTTCTCGTAATTAGCAAATTATGGTCTCATTGTTCTTATTTTGCTTAACAAGTTCTTTTCCAGTGTCAAGACCTATTTTGTTTAGCCCTTTCCTCTCGTCACTGATTTAGGAGTTGTTCTTGGCACTAGAGAATCTTAAGAGTTCTGTCACGGGCTGCACACAGAAGGTTGTTCCAACAGCAGGAGCTGGAGCAGAAACCATTCATTGTTTATGTAAAACTGAAAGTTATTTCCTTAGCACCAGCACCAGGCTCTGTTCCTGGGCTTGTGCGTGTGCGAATCTACGCAGACACCACAGACTGACCACAGGTTGCTGCTCTAGGAAATTAATGTTTCCTTTCCTTCTGCAAACAGAGGAATCAACAGCAAACTGCCCTGAAAAAATGGCTCTTGCCACTGTCTGGGAGCTTGCTATGGCAGCCAGTGACCCATCAGCTGGACTGCATGAGCTCAGGAAGCATCAGTGCTCAGCCAGACTAAGTGGTCTTCCAGGCTCTATGGTTTGTTGGCTGATTTGTAAGTGAAGGCAGCTCTTGGCATCACAGATGATAAGTTTTTGATGAGTATGACACATACACGAACTAGGTAAGACAACAAAAAGCCAGGGGTTTACACGACAACTTGTCCAATGTGAAATTTACTGCAAGACTTATTTTTTAATTGACATGATGAGTTTTATGCGTCTGCCCACTTGATATACTTTGATTGTTAAACTCTGTTCACTGCTTGGCTCTTGATTTCTAAGCAGGCAAAGTGTGTGCTAACAAGAGGGAAAGCAAAAGAAGACAACACTAATGCAATGACCTGTTGTCTCTGTAGGACTGTTTTGCATAAAAAATTTTGGTTTGGCTATCGCTTTTGACCACTTTTGGTTTGTGGCGTAATCCCAAACTAGATGTATAAAGGGTGATTGAGAGAAGCAGCCTCCCAATGGCTTATACTCAGATATAAATATGTGATGTTCTCCATCTTGAACTCCTGATACATCAAAGTACCAGCTGATTTTTTTTCAGAGCTGCAATTAATTTTTTTGTGTAATTATAACATTAAATGATAAAAAAGAGACCATAAACCCCCCCAGTTTTCACCTAATAGCATATTAAGAAGTGAATAAAAAATACTGTGAAAAATACAATCCTAAAGGATGTAATCCGTTAAAGTTCATTTATGCCTGTAACAATGTAAGTGACATTATTAGATTATTTGTTATCAGTCTGTAAGACTGAGGGACTAATAAATGCAGGAGCAATCTTTTGAGTAATTGCACAAAATAGGTTAGATATTTTAAAATATATTTAGTATTTTTATATTACGCTTATTTTAAAAAAGTTGATTACTTTCACCTTTTTCTCAATTTGTAACACAAAAATACAGTTGGTTTAAATAAATATCACGATAGTATGACCAAAGGTCATGGACTCCAAGAAAGGTCATTGTGCAGCTACTTAGAAACTGAATAATGCATTCAGCCCTCAGGCTGGTCTGTCTGTAACTTAGATTCAAGCTAAGAAGAACCTTGCAAACAATCCTGGCACCTGTATCTGTTCTGTGTCGTGAAAATTCTGCTGCAGCTTTCCAGCCTACTCAGCAGAAAGATGTAGAAGATTTATTATTAATATTAGAGTTAACATCTTCAAAATATTATAGAGACACTTCTGAAAATTTAAATTCTTATTCCTTTGGGACCAGATCATGCTGTAACACAGCATCCTACACAGTGGGGTCTCTCAGTTTGTGAACAAAGAAGCTGTCTTGGAAAAGTGTGCTGTTAGATTTAACTCATTTGAGGAAACTGCAGATGGTAGCAAGATTGTTCTTGGCTGTCATCTTTGTGCCTAAAGCCAGATCTTGGGGGAATTGGAAGAGCTGGGCACTGAGGTTGGGCTCCTGGAAGGGATTTTAGCCTGGGTACCCTTTGGGATTATTTTCCTTCCACTTAACTCCAGTTTAAAATTTATACATGACATCTAAATTAACTATCGAGAATCGCTCCCTAATCAGTAGAGAAAGCAAGCATTTAGATAGTGATTTACCCATAATGGTTAAATACTTGCCACTGGCTACCTCTGGAAGTATTCTTTGCTCACCAGTAGAAGAAACTTCGACAACTACCTCAGTTGTGACTACTGTTCAGGTGGCCCCAGTTAACAGAGGTGAATCCTGTTCCAGGTGTCTAAAGCATAATAATCCCCAAGAGTGATAGCTAATGAAAAAAAAAATTAAAAATTAGCAGCTAGAAAGATAGCAAAACCACTATGACTGCTATCTCAAGTCATGTAGCCAGATTGTTTTTCCAAAACATCCTTCCAAACCACCTGGTGGATAAGCAGCTGTGAGCTGCCTGAAGGGTATGCCAGAGTTCATGCTTTCCAGGGATTCTACGTTTGGAGTCCTTATTCAGACCTTTCTAATGAAACCAGTGGAAATTATGGCAAAGGTCTGCAAAATCAAGCCCCCTCTCAGATGCTGGCAGGGGCAAGTCCTCCTGTACATTTCTATAAGACTGTCAGGTGGTGGTTAGATGAGGGTATTGCCACTGGATGCTTTCCGACTGGGTTTTTTTGCAGACTAGCTCTGCTGCAGCATGAGGAAAACAAGGCATTAACAAATCACAACACAGTGAAGGAAATAAAAATACATTTCTCTGTGCACTGATACACTTTATTCAGGGCAGACACGTGCAGTTTGCATAGCTTAAAAACAAGACCTTAAAAACATGTTACCTATTTGCAAAACACTTCTTTTTTACTCTCTTCCAATATGTTTGCAGTTTGAATCGAACTGCTGGAGATAAAATGGGATACAAAGTCAGAATCTGAAAGCTTTCACTCACATGTCACCTTCCAGCTGTTACGGAAACCTAGGCTGTTACTGTTCTTGTCTTGGATGCCTGAACATAGCTCCATTCCTTCCTGAGGAGATCAGTAATGGAAGCTATTGCATTTTAATCAGCAGACAGTATTACAGCTCAATGAACATCTCCAAGGGAGGACCTGGAAACACTTATATGTGGACTGGGAGATACCCTCAACATTTCTGTGCTACAGGATTTAGCACGAAGGTTGATAAACCTTCCTTCCCCATTTAGACTTCAGATTAACACATGGAGAGAAATGCTGCCACTGTTTCTCTGTGTCAGTGATGGCACCTCACCCAACAGGACAAACCCCAGTGGCCAACCCCAGGGCCAGCACCAACTGCGTCAACTGGGGCTTGGTTTAATAGTACTTTGAATAATATTTCAAGTCTTTATTTTCCTTCATTTACCATGAGCTGGGAGAGGAATAAACCTGGCTGTCTAGTAAGCACTGTCAACTGAAAGGTGACCTGTTCTTGAATCTGACCTTTTAGCTCAGCTTCATGGGTGGCTTTGGCTCAAAGCACTCACTGTGCCTGGGTTGAGAAATTCAAAGAAACAGGTGGAGTTACACTGCAAGATATTTATTCGTGTTAGGCTGGAATTCCTTTGCTCTTGCCTGAGGCTCTGCTTCAGAGGCCTTTCAAAGTTTAAGCTGCTTCATTCTTGCATGAAACATTTTGTCCTTACATTTCTCTCCCGTCACTTGGAATTAGTGGAACCTGAAATTTTGACCTTGTCTAAATACAGAACTGAAAATAATGCCATGTTTTGTGGTGCTCAAAGCATCATTGTCTGCTAGTATTGCATGAAAAATGGATAAAAAGGAGGAAAACATACCAGCATCCTTAGCCACCAGTCTTTGTTGAGCCGAGTTCCATGAGGAGAAGAGTTTAGCTGATGGATCTAACCACAGGGGCAAAGTCTAAATGTCCACAATAAGGAAACTGTATTGGTGTAAGCAACCAATTCATTTAAAAGGCATACAGGAGAAAAACTAGGAAAAACAGGGATAGATGCTTTGCCTTTGGTTTTTTAAATCTGTGTGTAGTAAGTTATGTTTATATTAGAGGGAAGTGTGCTCCACAATCCATGTCCCCTGGCTGCCTCGGTACGGAGACCTCCTAGACTACCTTCTAGCTCCCTTCTGGCCCATGCTCTGGAATTTAGTTCCCTTGGAAACCAAACACACATTTACTCCGTTACTAAGTGAAACAAGTGTATTAACAATCATTGTCTAAAGGGTACTGAACCATATATTTTAATTTTATTTTTTGAAGAGGTATTAGGTAACATGATTTTCTGTTGTACATATATCTACAGCAAACCTTACTTTCTAGGTTTTTATCATTATGTTAAAAAGTAGTATAAATGAAGATGTCCATGTCTCTGAAATTTAATTCCAAACATTTCCACTCTAAAACAAAAATAGTTTCATTCTTCTTTGTGATAAATGTCACTTGTATTCAATTACCATATTTGTATACACATTTTTTTTAACATTTACCTAAATTCTGAAGGAATTATATTCCTAGTGTAGTGTCCAAAATATAATAAATAATACATAATTAAAAAATTTGGCATACTTATAATTTAAAATAAAGGATTCACATGTCATTAAAAAAAGTATTTTACTCAGCTTTTATGCAATTAAAAAAATTCTCTTTTCTTACCCTAGATTTGGGCAATGGTCAGGGATCACTTGGTGTTCTGGAACAGGTTTCTACCATCCTCTCAACTGAAAATTAAAGCATTTTCCAGAATGTCACAGGGAATTTTAAATGACACAGCAAACGTAGTAATAGATTCTGATGCTATTAAAGAGAGCATAAGTGGTAATCTGGATATCAAGATGATTGGAGTCATACCTGAACACAGTGTAGAATCTGTAGCACTCAAAGCAGACAGACAGTTAGACATTGGGAGATGTTTTGGACAACACAACACAGAATGCTCTTTGTGTCTTCTGTTGTAACCAATTTTATATGCTTGATACCAATTTTATATGCTTGATACCAATTTATTATGATTTACTGAGAGCAGGTGACTGGAAGGCTTTGAGCAAGAATATTCTGTTGCTCCTTCCTTTCTCTGAAGTTTAAACAATGTGCTGTACATTAAAAAACCCCACAATTTTCTGTCTCTTGAAAAGAATTCAAAACCTAAGAGAGTTTCATTAATGATGCCCTTCCTCTTTAATATATACATAGGATTATGACTGATTTGTACTATAAACCAGATGTGGTGCTGATGTGGGAAGACTCCCAAATCTTTGTTCTTCTGTCTTAGCAGGCTCTTGGAAAGTGTCGTCATCACTGATTTTATCTTCGAAATGGACAGTACCCTAATGAGATACTGGAGTGGAAGTTTGCTTGGCTAGTGCATACTGTGTGAGACCATTCTTGTTACTTAACCTCATCTTTCATTCACTCCTTTGAAAGACAGCAGGTCAGCAGCAATGGAGGCTCTACAGAAGAAACTTCTTTAGAAAATTTGGTTTTTTCAGGATCATCTTGAAGACTCATGACAGCAAGAATCTACACAATCTTCTTGGCTAAAACTGACAGCTTGAAAGACTTAAGTCAGGATGCTCAGGATGTAAGAAAATGGAAGCAAACCAGTATTTTCTTCCTAGGCAGCCACTGTTGAAACTGGCTGTTTCCCTTCACTTGCTGTTTTCAGCCAGCACTTCTGTTACTGTAATAATAATAGCAATAAGCTCATCCCATGCCTTTACAACAGCAAATGGATGCTGCTGATTCTTTCTATTCCCAAATAAGCAGAGAAGTTGTTACCCTCCTTACTACTACAAAAGTTTCCTGAGGAGTTGTCCTTAAATTTAATTAAAACAACAACAAGGAAAGTTGTTAATATTTCAGTCTCATTCTCCCATCCAAATTAGACTGTGGACAAGGATTTAAGGAAGGGTGTGCCAAACACTGAGGACTGTTGGTATTCCAAGTAAATTAGAGCATTTAGTGCCTAATTAACTGTTAATTTATGTTCTATGTAATCTCACAGAGAGTGGAAATTTGGCTCAGGCTAATTGGAAAACAAAATTTTTGCTATTACATGTGGAAACGTCTATTACTTTTATACATACAAAACCTATTTTGTTTTATATGAGTTGAGGGCACTGTAAAACAAGACTAAACTCCTGTCCTGGTTTGGCTGGCTTTCTCTTACAGTTTCAAAAGTCTCACTTTTTTTCCTGTATCCTCAGAAGTCACAGAATATGCTGAAGACAAGCTGTCTGGCGGCCAATTTTCCATGTTTCCTTCAAAGGGCAAACTTAACTGCCTTCTGCAATAGCAGAGTTGAGAATTTATTGATTCTCACAGTCTCTCTATTCCCTGCTTCACAGAAGAAATAGAAATTTTAGCTAGAGCTGGATTAACCAGGAGCCAGGCTTTCAAACGAGAGACATTCCTGACTTCCCTGCATGCTACGGCAAACATAAACATCTTTCTTGTCCTTGCAGGAAATGCATCTTAAATCCCAAGCAGAAATAATGTTACACTTTGGAGACGTGACCTCCGTGGAGACCTGTCAGTCATCTCTGACGTAGCCCATGGGAACGTTCAAATTGCCACACCTGATTTGCATTCTTGTTACATGCAAACAAAAACAAGTCCTTCTCATCTTCACTCTTTGCTGCCTCTATGCACTTGCCAGAACGGACATGGACAATCATTCCATTCTACAAGATGAAAGAAGAAGCGAAAGAAAGAACAAATTAAAAATGAGAGATTTCCAGTAAAACCTAGGCCGTGTTTCAGAACATTTATATACAGTATATCACCATTAATGACTAGTTGTTCAAATTTTTTTTAAGCAGTACTCCAAACACAATGATTGGATTTAGCTTTGTGCCCAGAGCATGGTAAATATTCATAGTTCCTTTTGAAGCTAACACGAGTGGTAGCTGCAGAATTCTTTTCGACCACTATTTTTTTCCTATGGCTACAGGTTGTCATCAGGATCAACCTCAGTACTACAGGCCACAACATTTCATAAGGATCAGTGCTTCCTTTAGGAATAAAACCAAATTACAGTAGGAACTGTGTCAGAGGATTGCTGCATCCCTACAACTACAGTAACTGCTATTTTCCTCGGCTGTCCCAGAGCATGACATTTTTCAGTCTTGCTGAGGAGTTCCTGCTCTGCTGGGTGAAGTTCACTGAAAAACAGTGAACTCTTCTAATAGGAAGTTCGCTCTTCTCTGACAATGCAGGAGAAAATATAATGGTTCCTATTAAGAGCTCCACAAAGGGCTCTCATTTGGGAGGGGTCAGGATTTCCAAACCCTTCCTCAATCCGAAAGAAATCAGAACAGATTTGCCCTGCTCTTATTTTCACAACCCCCGATTCTGATTCTATTCCTATAAGACCAGTAAGATGAACAGTTAAAACAAAGACATAGGAATTTAGGTAGAATTTCTGTAGTTTGTATTTCTAAACCAAATGTATTTCAAATAGACAGTGCAAATGGGCAAGAGACATCTTAATTTTTCTGGGTGAAAAAGGTACAGAAGTGAAACTTGCCTTTCAAATACCTCATCCCTTCCTCACACACAAATCCTGAAATCACCCAGTGATCCCACAGTCACCATCAGCTGCCTTTCCCCCATGGCAGAGCCACTACTGACCTCCTGGACATCCCAGTGCTGATTGCTGTTGTCTGTCTCCTTTGTACAGTTTTGAGGGATAACCTTCCCGTGTCTGACATCAAAGCAAAGCAGCGGAGCAGAACCAAGGCGGATTTCCTTCATGCTGTTATATTCAAAGTGCTGGAAAAGGGAGGGTTTGTTTGAACAATGACGGATGGACATCCCAGTTCATTTTTAAATGCTAATTCTAAAGACAATTTCCTGTACCTGTTTGTTAAGATGCAACCCAAACATGAGTGACAGAGACCCAACAGCCTTGACCCTTAAAAGCAGTCCTCCCTGCTAGCTAATTCTGGCATAACTATTTACCTAAGGAAAGGCTTTGTGAACTATGATTATGTATAATGTAAACCCACCCTATCATAAAATTTTCCAGTTTAATAAATATTTGAACAGAAGGATGTTTCTGACAGTGTCTTCACACGCTACAGTTTAAAATGTGCCTGCAGCTCACCCTGAGCTAGACCAATGCCAGCTAGGGAGTCTAAATTAATTTATCTCCTGCCTTAGACTGCAGTTCAGGCATTAATCTTCATATTTAGTCACTAATGGGGAAACCCATCCCCAATATTCTGGAACTGTTATATTTTTGCTCACAGGCTTTCTGTTCCCCAGACACTACCAAATATACTAAACAAATAAGCAGTTAATGATGTCTTCTGGACCAAAGTGTGGGTATCTGCCTCAGTGACACATGGGGCATGGGCATTTTTCAAGTGGCACTCAGCGGTAGAAGAGTGGGCATCGTTGCTTTAGCACGTGCCTAGTTTTGAACACGCCAGTATTTCCACTAGTGTCAACCCAGCCCCTTACACGCTGGAGGGCCTGTCTTGTGCATGGCTCCCTAGAGCTGACACAGTGCTGATGTGCCCAGAGCATGCATTACCTGGGTGAGGCTGTCACTGCAAGGGGAGAGTTCAACAGAGCCTTCTGCAGTGGCTCTTCTAGGTCTGTAATCTGCACAGAAGCCAACACCAGTACTGTAAAGCTGTAAGTAAAGGTTTATACTGAAATAAATCACAATCGGATACAAACAAGATATCCTTCAGCTAACAGTTTTGTGATTGTATCCCGTTATGATATATGACTTTCTTCATAAATCAGGCACTATATTTTTTCTTTCAGACTTGATCCTGCATATTGATCTTGCAAACTGATGTGATATAAAAGGCAGAGTTTCACCAAGGGTCAGTGTTACCCAGTGAGTTTTGTTTAAATTAGAGAGATCCACTTCTGGGTTTAACTATTACGATAATTAAAAGAAAGCTATCAACATTTTTATGCTGGTGGAAAATTGCACTTCAACTGGACACTGTAGTCAGAAAAAATACAAGATATTCCAGACAAAAAGAAACATGTGACAATTCCTGTGATCCACACTCAGTTCTTACACTTTTCTCAAGTTACTTTGAAAATAAAGAGCAGATAAAATAGTAAAAGGACACAGTAAAATCTGGCTACAGATAGCAGAGTGTGAATTAATTAGTAGACCTTGTTGCCTTTTTGGGGGAAACTCCCTTCCAGTAAGGCTGCTGGGAATAAATTCATATTTAATGAATTGTAATTATCAACTATGTGTTTAAAAAGGCCCCAGACACTAAGAATATTTTGTCCTGTACACAGTCAGCCAGGGAACTGCTATTGCTATCCCTTCTGTCCTTGGAGAAGTGCAGGACTGAAGAAATGCTTTCTTCTCTTTGTGCTCATGGATCAGCACAGAGATATCTCAGCTGCTGTTGCTGTTCCCATCTGCATGAGGCAACACAGTTCTTTTCCTTTACTAATGGCACCTAAAGAACCTAAGGTTAGGATCCTCTGAGCTGTGACACTGAACTGAGTCAGACACTCTGGGTTCAGCTCCTGGCTGGTTTTCAACCAGAGAAATTCTCTTATGTGAGAATTTGGGCCAGCTCTTTGTCTCTGGTTTTTTCTTTCTCTCCCCACCCTGGCTGCATGGCCTGTTTGGACCAAGTACTCAGGACATGGAAGTGACACTGAACAATGAAAAAAAAAGATCATTCCTTATAGTGTGTTTTCTCTTACCTTGCCGGAGAATCTTGGTGTGTCTCCAGGTTGGGACAGTTCAGGGTACACATTTGATACAAACCACTGGAAATTTCTACAGCCCAGTCTCTTCTGTAGCTGAAGGCGCTCGCTGCAGTCTGGCTTCTCTGCCTTTATGGGGAAAGGGAGAAAGCATAAGGGCAACAAGGTTACTGTGTATTTGTGTTAGAGATGCTAGGACTGGAAATGACTACACAGGAATTATTTCTACCACCTTTTCTATCCTGAATATTATAATTATTGATATGTATCTCTTATGAGTATGCAAAGGGGGAGGTTCAGCTATAGCCTTCCTCAAACTTTGTGCTAAAACAGCCAAAGTCTGGCATTGTGACAGAAGTGTTTTGGAAATAACATACATTGTGAAAATAAGTATTTCCTCTAAAAATTATTATTATACTGCAAGATAAGTCAGTCTTTGTCATATTTTTATTTTAAAAAGTCAGGACCAAGTTGGATACTTGTTGTACTGAAATTCAGCGGGATTGT
The DNA here is from genome assembly GCA_013389985.1 of Dryoscopus gambensis. Lineage (NCBI taxonomy): Eukaryota > Metazoa > Chordata > Aves > Passeriformes > Malaconotidae > Dryoscopus > Dryoscopus gambensis. The sequence continues at coordinate 178,438 of WEIT01021605.1, forward strand.
ATTAGATTGCCATTTAATATAGAACTTTTCCCACTGATAAAAACTTAATTTCCTGGCCTTTAACAGCCCAAATTACCCAGTTACTGTCAGTCCTCTAGGATTAGAGGGAATATGTAATGACAGAATTTAGCCCAAAATAGACTTATCACCTATGATCTGTCTATTATCTGACAGTTACTAAATCTAATGAACAAACGTGTTTTGCAGCTATAAATGCATAAAACCTTTCCTGTGATTTCTCTGTTTTCTTGAATTATATAGACACAGTATCAACTCTCAACTTTCTTGGTATCAACTCCGTTATGAAAAAGGACAAATGCCTTCAACCCTTGGTGCAGCTACAGGAATCTGCACTGCAAAGGACTGACAGTCTGAATATTTGAGGATACTTAGCACTAAAGATGACTCACAGGGTTCTCTAAGCACTTATATGTCTAATTCTTCAGTTTCAAAACCACATGAAAATCTTTTCTAAATCTCAGTGCCCAAACACTAAAAACATCTAACAACCCTTAAAAGTCTCTCTCCTCTTTATTGCCAGCAGTAGATCTCCCCCCTTCATGCTTCTACTTTTTAAAAATGCAGTTAGGGATGGGATTCCAGGAAACTGGTCTGGATTTCTTAGTCAAAAATTAAAATTGGCAACGTAAGCAGAGAATTGCCGTAAGTAACTTTTTCTCAGACCAGCTATTTCGCTACATCCATAAGAAAGAAAAGGACTTTGCAGCATGGAAAACACTGAGAAATGAAGGGCCTTGGAGATCAAAGGTGAGGTATCAGTCTCTAAAGGCACGGAGCAATCATGCCATGCTGCACTGTTTGCCGGCCCTTGTAAACTCCACAGGCAAAGCTCAACACTTGCAATATGTTAAAGAGAACCGCATACTTCAGTGTCAGTCTTAGATGCAATAACCATAACAACAATGCAATTCTTCACCACACAAACCTGTCCTCTAGAGGTTTTCCTGGAAGAGGGAAAGAGAGAAGTAAAATGCTTCCCCTAAAAAGAGATGTTTCTCATGAGACTCTGCTTTGGCTGAAGAAGGCAATGGTTAGTAAATCTCATTTTGTCATACTAGTTACAGTCTGCATTTGATGCCAAATAAGTGGTGTAAATAATGTTAATAAAGTCATTGTCCCTGTAAACCAACCTGAAAGGAAACTGCTTGTAAATTAAATACGCGAACCACACAGGAAAAGGAGCAAAAGAGCTGGTGGCTGAAGTAGCAGAGAGCTAGGAAGAGCCTCATTCATCTGTTTAATGCTCACACCATGGGCATCCTGTGCAAGACGTGATTCAGACCATAAACCAAGAAGGGTTATAAAGCCACCTAAATGGGGCTGGTTGTTTCCTGCAGTGAGCAGTGGTGGTGGTGAAGGCTCACAGAGAATTCTATAGTGGCCTGTAGGTGGCTCTGCTCACCCTCTCAGCACAGTAAATTCCTGGAGGGCCCTTTGCAGCTGAGCGGCAATAATGTCCTTGCTTGCTTGTGCCTTTTCAATAACATCCCGCTGCACTGACAGGCTGAAAACATCGGCTGTGAAAGAAAGGAACACACAGAAAGGGCCATTTATGTTATGCTATGCTGCACACATAGATCATTAAATTGATCATCTGAGGGAGCATCATACTCAGAAGTACTGGAACTATTCCGGCTAGAATAAACTCAGGCAAAAGGTCATGCTGCTTACAGCTCGCAAACTTCATCATTGGTGACTGTAGTTTTTAGTACAGAAGATTGCTTCTGAGCTGACAAGAAAAACCTTCAGGGAATTGTTAAATGATTTAAAGACCTCACTGCCCATTTTAAAAGGCTTGGTCTAGTGGCTATAACCCTTTGTGAGTCAATTGACAAGCTCCCAGCAAGGAGAGTTCAAACCTGCAAAACAGACAAGGAGGGAGGATCTTTTAAAAAGATGTGAAAATAAGAGTAAAAAGGGAAACACAATAGTTCCAGACCCTACAATTAGCAGGCTGACTGGAGAGGCAGATCCACTGGTGAAGCATAAGGAGGTCAGACTAGGTGACGAGAGAGAAGTTATGCTGATAGACAGCCCTGTTCCTCTCCCCACCATAATGCAGCTCCTGCTGGATCTGGCATTCTTGGGTGATGGCCAGCCCTGAATGACTGAGGCATGCAGGACCGAGGCATTACTGGAGCCGGTGGTGCTCACCAGTGCGGATGAGCTCATTAAAGCCATCAGGATTGGTGGCAGCCTGGGCTGTCGCGACCAAGCTCTTGCTGAGATTGTGATCTCAACAAGAGGAGTGTGAGCCTGGTGAGCAGCAAAGTCAAGACCCTGAACTCCACAAGAGCAAACTTCCAGCTGTTTAAGGAGCTGGTGTAAGAGATCCCGTGCAAAACTGTCCTTAAGGGCAGGGATGTTGACCAGAGCCGGCAGCTCTTTAAAGCCACTTTTCCTACAGTGCAAGAGCTCTCTATCCCAGTGTGTAGGAATTTGAGCAAGACAGGCCAGCAACTGGCATGGCTGAGCAATGATCTGCTCCTCAAACTGAGGAGTAAGAAAGAAATGCACAGTGAAAGCAGGGAGAGGTGACCTGAGCAAAGTACAGAGATATGGTTTGAATGTGTAGGGATGGGGTCAGGAAAGCCAAGGCAAAGCTGGAACAGGACTTGGCAAATGACGAATCACAAGAAGGGATTCTCTAAGTACATAGGTCAGAAAAGGACAAGGAGAGTGTACCCCCACTCCGCACTAATAACCAAGAAGAGTGAACTGGTGGCAACTGATATGGAGAAGGCTGAGGTAGTCAATCAGTTGTATTCCTCAGTCTTTGCTGGCAGTCAGGCTCTCCATTCTCTCAAGACCCTGATCCTGTGAGAGAGTGGGGAGGGGGAATGAAGTCCCTCCCCCTATAAGGGTCTTCCCTTATAGGAAGCTGGGGATCACTTGATGAAACTGAATAGAAGTGAAGGCTTCAGAGAGAATTCAGAGCAGCCTTTCAGTACCTAAAAGGGGCATATAAAAAGGAGCAGTGTTTTTAAACTGAAAGAGAGCAGGTCTAGATTAGTTATTAGGAAGAAATGCTTTACTCAGAGGGTGGTAAGGCACTGGAACAGGTTGCCCAGAGAAGCTGTGGATGCCCCATCCCTGGAAGTGTTCAAGGCCAGGCTAGATGGGGCCCTGAGCAACCTGATCTAGTGAATGGCATCCTCGCCCATGGGAGGGGAGTCGGAATTAGATGGTCTTTAAGGTCCCTTCCAACCCAAACCATTCTCTGATTCCATGATTCTATGAAATGCAGGAGTAAATATGAATGAGAAACTGCACAGCACCTACCCATGTTCTGCCTAAATGTTTTCAGTGAATCTTTTTCTCCTTAAAAGCACGACATTGTTAAATGAACAGGAAGATGAATGATACATTTTCATTCAAAACTGGTTGTCCCCCGCCTTGTAGGAAGAATATGATTACAAGAAAAGGTACTGGAACCAGAGAATTCCTGAGAACTGCAGCAACATTAACATTATTAACAACATTAACTACACCAACAACATTCCCCACAGCTGCAAGGCTCCCGATAAACAAACATCCACTGGTTTGTAATACAAGGGATATACAGTTCCTTGACCACCCCGATACACCATGGACTGTACAGTGGCTTAAAAAAACAAGTGTGGCCATTCTGTAGTTATTGGATTGCGCGTAACCTGCAGATGGTTCAAATGCAGCTGCATGCCAGGGTTACACCACACACCTGGCTGCAAGCGTGTCCTAGCTTACAGGCAGCTGGGAATCCAGATTCCTGGAGGAATGTCTAATCAGATGTCTGTGCGATGCTTCTAATGAAAACGTAACATGTAAAAAGGGTGTGTTGAGATCTGACTTTCTCAGTCAGTTACTTCTGGATATGTCAGTTCAGGAAAAAAACACACCTTTTTTGTCACTAGACCACTCAGATATGTCCCCTGCCAGTAGGAGAGACACTACAATTTGCCACACACCTGTGAATAATACTGAATATCCTCAGGAGCCGTATGAGGAATTCCTTCAGTAACAAAGAATGAACCCTCTAGGAGAGTCCTTTGAGCACACAGTGCTGCAAGCTTCCACTTCAGATGCACCACAACCCTCTGTGTACTATCAGTGGAAAAGCGAACCATAGACTGTTGGGGAAGCTGAAGAAGGAGTTATTTGGAGAAGAGGTTATACTCCACAAAGTTTGATAACTTCAGCACAAGGCTGAACTTAGGCCTTCTCCCTCTCCTTCCTGATCTGACAGCTCTTTTACTGGAAGGTTTAATAAAAAGACTATCCCCGGCATCTGACTGCATACAGATACTCCCATTCCTACTCCATTACCTTCAGCTATCTCAACACAAACTTCAGAAACAGACCTCTACAGATGTCTTTACCTTGCTGATTAAGAAAGCCACTGTGTCATGCTTGTAGAAGTTGTCTTTAAACGAGCCCAGCCACGTCTCTGCTATTCGGATTTTGTTCCTCACAATGGCCTCTTCATAGGAGAAAGCACGGGGGAAGTGATTTCGATAGACATGCCCCACTCGGGAGCATGGGATAATTTCTACAGAGCCACCACAGAGCCAGGTCTGAAACAGAGGTGAAAGCACAAAAAGAGATTACCTTATTTAGACTACCTTTATCTGAAACAGAGAAGCTCCTTTACTTTAGAATCTGCCTCAGGAAATCCTGGAAAGAGCAGGAGAATTATTATATGCTTCTTCATACATTACTCCCCACAGACACAGAGAAGATACTGGGCATTCAGACCTCGGATTTGACCCAGTATGGCTATTTGTATGCTTTTATGTTTTTCTGAGCACAAACAGTGCAGAGTAGTGGAGAGATCTGGGTGGACACCTTCTCATGTCTGGGACATTAAAGACACTATGCCCTTTGTGCCTGCAATTTTCATTGCTTTTTAGTGTCAGTTACTCTTTGTATTCAGCAAAAATCAATGCAAAGGATTTAATATAAACAATTTGCTATTAAAACTTCAGGTTGGCAAAGAAATAAAGCTATACTCCCTTTGGTGCATGTTAACATGCCAGAATAGAAGAGGCAGCTTTCAGAGGTGCCAAAAACAGTGACTCAGGCCTCGGGCAGATAGTGATAGCCAGCAAAACTTCCTTCTCCTGACATCATGCTCCTAACTCACAGCAGCTGCATGTTCTTGTAGTCTTGACAGGCTGTGGAGCCTGGGGATAGATTTCTTCAGGGAAGGTTCTAGTCTCCATAACCCAACATGTTCTGCAATTTTTTTACAAATATCTTCTTGCCTTTTCACTCAGGTTCCTTAAAATTGCAATAGTTATCACAGCTTAATGTTTTAATTAAGGTCCTTACCCTAATAGATAGTTCCAGGTTTTCTGCTCCCCACATGGTCATGTCAGAATCATAAGCTCCAGTATTTTGGAAGTAATGTCGATCCATGGCCACCACTGCACCAGCTACTGCAGGACTCCTGTGTAGAAAACAGTTTGGAAGTGAATACCTTGAGTTTCGGATAAGGGATTATGCAAAAGGTGAAAATTCCACCATTTCCATAAGGAGAATATTACAAAATGATTGAATAGTGCTCTATATAAGCCTGAATTAATTGATTATCTAACCAAAATAAAGAACAACTGGAGTGTAATTCTAGGATTTGCTTGGGGAAGGGAGTTAAGAGCTGAATTATCAAAGACTCAGAACAGTGGGGAACATTGCACACACACACACACACATCCAAAAGAAGAGACAAAGAGATCATGATTAAGACATCTCTTTTAACTCTGTATGACCTGTCTTTTGCTTTCCCTACAAACCTCCACACCTTGTCTGGTCAGGTTGTACACTAGTTGTGTCGATGTGTGGAAAGTATTTGTCACATTGAAAGCATGACTCCAGACTAGTTAGAATGATTACTAAAGGCCAAAACAAACACCACAAACAAAAAAACTCCCTTCAGAATTATTAACTGAGCACGTGCAAGTAACCACACCTCTCTTCTATTAGCTGGAAGATGACCCAGGATGACCCAAACTGTATAGTTTTGCTGCTGAGCTGAGCAAGGCACATTGTCTGATGGACTGTTACCTGATAGGGCTGATGGGAGACTGTCGTACCTTCTCTTCATGCTCTGGCACTGGTTCCCAATGAAAATCTAATTTCCAGTCAAAAACACCTCGATGCAGACCCACAGAGTGATAGTATTGAAAGGTCTTCCAGTCTATGACATCTATGACAGGGGAGACGACACTGTTTCTGAAACAGACAATACAATTTATTTCCAAAACCAAAGCATAAATTAAGTTCATTACTCTATTAGTAAACATTAACTCTCCTCTTTGATGCTGTCAAGCATAAGCACTCCTCTAAATGCTAAGTGCCCTTGGTTTCCCTGCTGACAGAAGCTCAGGCACTCAGTGCATGGGAATACTGAGCATGCAGTGAGGAATCTACAAATCAATAATTTACTGATACCTTGTGCCTTGCATTTTTATTTAAAGCTATCCAGGATTTTGTTCTGAGTTAACCATCAGAATTCTTATAAAGCTATTTCACATAGAGGCCCAGCCTCTGATGCTACAGGCTCTGCATGGATGTGAAGTTTATAGCAGAAGATGATTTTGGTCTCACACACTTTACCATCCTTTGATTTTCCTGTAGACACTGCACACACTTCAGGAGTTTGAAATTTCAGGCCAGTGAAGAGTGTACTCACTCTTAGTTTGTTCTGATGGTTGTTTTGAAAAAACATTTATTATTTAGTTCATAAGCCAGTGTCTGTTTGTATTTTATCACCATCTTAGAATGCTCTTGCAAATGCACTGTCAGAGTATGGAATCTACTTTTAAGAGCAAGAACAGAGCCATTACACTGTAAGTTGCAATCCTTGAATTCATTTCTAACTTCAGTTAAATTTAGATTAGTCTGAGAAGAGGTACTAGACATTTCCCTATGGCAAAGAAGTCACAGTATTTCACACTGTACTTGCACATCATCTTGGAATTAACTGGTAGTTCAGAGCAGTCTTCAGCATTCCTTGTTTTCAGGTCAATGATATATCACATTTGGAAATTTTCAGAGTATGAATGAAATGGTATTAGGGACTGCAGGGGAAAAGTGTTGAAGAATAATACTATCCATTTCCTCTCTCTTATGCTAAAAGGACAGTCTCTGGTCTCAGTGCAAAGGCTTGTCTATAGACAAAAGTTCATCTGGAGAAAAATCAGTAATATTTAAGAGCAATTAAAGTACACTGGAAAGATTATTCTTGTTCTAGAGTAGGAATATCCATATAGGAAATTAGTCTGGTGTAGTCCTTTCCCTAGGAAATAACTTCCTGTTAAAACAGAGAGAGAGAAAAATGAAACGGTCAATCTGGGGGCAAAAAGTAGAATTTTATCTCCTCTTTTAAGACATATATGTTGGTCAGAAATCACAAGGAGATAAATTTGTTTGAAACATAATACTGTCAGTGAAGAAAGGACATCTCAGAAGTCTCCAGTGCAGTGAGACATTCGTATTTTTTCATGGCAGAGGCCAGAACCAGCTGAGGAAGATGGTAGCTCTGGGTGATATTAATATAATCTTGACATAGCTTCTCTGCCTCTACAATCACTAGAATAATGTTTTTTTCAGTGTCAGAGTGGGGGTAAACTCCCAACTTTGTTTTTTCACAGTTGACATTTCCTGTAGAGGATTTTAGAAGCCCATGGAGAAACAGACTATTGCTTGCCAGTGAATAGTACAAAGATGAACTGTGCAGAGGATTACTTTAAAATGACTCAGTTTTGTTGCCTAATAAGAGCAGATTGTCCTATTATCTTAAGCCAGGAAGATTTAAAATAGAAAAGTGATTTTATTTCTCTACTCAAATGTAAAACCATCCTTTATAATATGCAATAATAGGCACTCTCAGAAATGAGCATCTGGTTTATAAATAGGTGAGAAAATGTTATGGTCACATGCAGCATTTGTAGCTATATACATGCAGGCAGTTGCTGTCATCCTTCCACAGGACTCAAGAAGAAATGGAAAGAAGTAATACTAAAAATAATAAAGTTGATATCCTTCCCTGATTCTCCTAATGATGTCCCTGTGATACAGTTCTGTATCCATGACAGGAGAAACAACCCAGCGCTCAAGCCAGCATGGGCCTTTCTACTGAAAGCTTTGCTCACTAACAGCATGCAAACAAAACCACCTGCTTCTAAAAGTTACTAAGGATAGTGTCCCGCTGGACTCACACAAACAGGCATTTCTTTTCTTTGACATGCTGGGAAAAATCCATCTAACAAGTTAAATGAATTTTAAATGATTAGACTTCAAAACTGAAAAGTCACTGTAACAGTAATTTCTACAGCCTGCTGCATTCTCCAGTGTACGAGTGTCTCTGACAACTGCCTGGTTGGGAGTGTGGATGCAGTTGCATAGTTCCCGCCTCAGTTTGCTGCTGCTTGCTGAAACCCACACTATCTATTGCTACTGGTTTATCCATTCTCATTCAGACAGCATTGAGG
>WEIT01021605.1:186971-198979 GCA_013389985.1 Dryoscopus gambensis
CGACATCAGAGTCAAGAGGGAAGTATCGGGAGGGCATATTTGAGCGGAAGCCAGAGGCAACGTAGACTAAACCAGTCAAAAGACCTTGACCATGCAGACTAGACCACATGAACTGACCCTGGATAGTTCAGACAGAGACAATGCAAATAGTGATGCACTCAGATATATTCTGGATCAGATGATCCAAACATTTCAGACTATCCTACATTTTCATATCATTGCAGCCATTTAAAACCTGTCTTTTTTTTTGGAATCCACCTTAAATTTGTTGTCACTATAAGACTCCAAACTCCAACGGTCCTTCTGGCATCAGTGCAATTACTCACAAGAGTAGGCACCACAGTAGTAGTTCTAGTTATTGGGCATTGATTCTTCAAGATTCCAATTCAAGAAATATACCAGTAAGGACATAACGGATTCTGACAGTTTGGAGACCAAGCAATTATCCAAACTATCTGCAAATTATGACATGGAAAATCAGTGTTTAAGACAGCTGAAAATAACTCACATGATAGGTCATGTTGTATCCCGACTAAATTCAACCATAAACCAGAAAAAATAAAATCTGATCTCCTTTCCCACAAAATTATACAGTTAAAACTGATAACTGTGTTTTAGAGCTAGTACTTCAGTAGCTTTTTCAGAAGGCCAAGATTAACAGTTCTCAAGAGTATGTTTGTAAGAGTAATACTAGACCTTTACCTAGTGTTAGTGTAGTATAGTCACGATGTAGCTCTGCTGAAAGCAATAGAAACACATCTTCTTAAAACTAAATATTGGGAGTGTCTTTCTGATCTGAAATAGAGGAATATAGTAACTTTCTCTTGTGTGAAAATTGGTCAATATTCAATTTTAATGCTAATCAAGCATTGCTTTACCTATTTTTTGGTTGGTATGATTTTGAAAAAATAATATATCTGTTTTCTGCACATTCAATGATGGTTTAATATTAGTGTGGTTCTAAATGCAAATTTGCAGTAGATGGTAATTGGAAGATGTTCTTAGCTATTCTCGTTTTTAACTGGGTAACTGTCAGACAGCAGCTTCTCGGCACTTTGAAATGAAACACACACTGACAAACTACTGCTAATTTTACTCTGTGGAATCTTAGGAAAGGGAAAAACAGGAAATTCAAATACAACTAGGAGCAAGGCTTTGAACTGTTTGACTAATCTGTGAATATTTCAAATGCTTGGAACTCACACAAACTACAAAAGGTCACAATTCCATGAAAAAGAACAACCCAAACAAGAACAATTTCCTGGTTTGGGATTTCTTGACCGAATACAATTGCAAATGAAATGTCTTCCCATGACCCTTTACAGTCAGCATGGACATTATGTTCTTTTCTAATTTTAGATTAAGTAACACGGGGAGAAGAAGATTTAATTAATGTATCTGTTTTGAAGTTTTGGATACACTCTTCTTGAAAGTGCTTTTGTATTGATTTATACTTCCTTTTGATGGGAAGGAAATAGATTTTAATCAGTTTAAATCCTCCTTTAAATAAGGAGGGGGGGAAAAAAAACCAAAAAACCCAAACATGAAAATTATGTATATTCCTCAACCTATTTCAGGGTGCATCACAGCTTGCAAAAATTAGAATGATAAGAAATTCAGGCAGTCCAGGTTCTCTGTTTCTGCATGCAGTCAAAACCTCAGTGAGTAACTGAGGACCCAAGCTGGTCCCACAAAATTCTGCTTTTCCACCTTAGCCTACAGTTAGCACCTTGCTGGCTAACTGTAGTCTTAGAAATACAAACCACTTGAAATCAGATGGGGTTAATAAGAAGATAAAATGCAGTGATAAGGAATGGCAAAGCTAAGTTATAAAGGATTACTTAAATACTGCCTTACAGACCAACTCCAGACTAACTTAGGGCATGGGAACAGTCTACTTAAATGGATGGACTATTTATATGCTAAGCACTAAGCAAATCTCTGCAAAGCAGAGTGCTAAGGGAATGCTTTGGGAATGCTTTATTAAAAAATAATAATTTTTGAACCTGCCTTTTTTTCTAAAATATTAAAATTTGTAAGTAGAGTAACAAAATCTGTAGAGGTAACCAACACCTTTTAACCCTGGACAGTCAGGGCACTGAGCCATGAATTATGCCTAAATTTTCATTTGCTCCTGTGTTTAGCAGTAATATTTGCCTTTGGCTTTAGGCTCTCATCTTTATTTTCTTTACCTCAACTTGTTTAAAATAGATCACCTTCTGATCGTGAACAACTGTGAAAGATTGTAAAGAGATAGCTTATCTTCCCATAACCTACCATGTAAATGCAGAACATTTACTGAATTTGAAGTGAGTTTTATTGACAAATGGGGGATATAACAGGATCGAGCAAACACAGAAATCCCAGGAAGCAGGCTGTTACTTGTGAAGTGTATGGAAGGCTTGCAAAACAGGGAGAGCAGGATGGAATTGCATGCTCAGATGCTGGCGTTGTGTGGGCTCTGAATGGATAACATCATGCTTCCCAAGCCTGTGAGAAGTTAGAAAACAGATGGCTTATGTATTTGGTTGCTCAAAAAGCTGGGATATGGCCCACTGAAAAGTGGGGAATCAGAATAAAAGAGATGAAGAAGCTGTTCATCTTTAGTGCAAAATATTTCCCTTCCCTCTTGTGTATTACCATAAAATCAGAACCACACAGAAAATTTCCGGACAGCAGAACTCTTTCTATTCCTGTATCTACAAGCAGAGGCTTCCATTTGTTCCTGATGGGAGCATACAGATGATGAAACACCTTTCCACTGCTATGCTAATTTCTTATTCTGTTATCAGCATTTTCATTAAAGATTAGTGACCTTGAATCACAGTAGGCTAAGTAGAGGCACTTTGAATTTTAGAAACCAGAAAAGGTTTTTTCAATAATATAACAGGCTTTGTTTCCTAATCTAATATTTGAGCTGTGGTACAGGCAGTGGTCCAGCACAGAGGGAAACAGCCCTTGCAGTGAGGAGTAGGGGGAAGGTCCTAAGGGCCAGCTACCCCTTTACAAACCACCCCTCTGTCCATAGTTATTGTGCTCATGCCTCTTTTAGAGGTGGAATTCTTGTCAAGGATATAATCAAGTTTCCTTTTGCTTTCATGCAGTATTTTCAGGAAGTATGTTTTGGATTTTTTTTTTTAATCGTCCTGCTTCAGCACGGTGGCCACTGTTTTTAGATCAAAGGAACAACATTTTTAAGGCTTCATGGCACAGTTCATTACATGCCCCCTCTGCCTTTCATTGCTTTTGGACAGAATTCAAAATAGCAGCTCTGCAGTCTCCTGGAAAAGGCAAACCCTTCCAAAGATGACTGTAATAATGGCGCAGCTGCATTGTTATGCACCTTGCTACCCACCTGGACCTGGCCTGGAACACAAACAGTTGTCAAATGAAATGATGTGTGGGGCATCTCATGTAGCTTTCTAATACTTTTCAGGTACCTACAGTATTCATCCTTGAATAATCAAAATGTCAAGGAATGCTTTAGAAACCACTGAACCATTCTCTAGGCAATATACTAAGCTGATCCACAGCTTCCCAGTCAATTTGTTAGGCATGGTTCACAAAACCAGTCCCAATCAAGGTGCTCAAAAGTGCATTTCCAATGATTTTAGAACAACTTAATACTTTTTTTCAGAAAAATTAATTTGATTGGTTTAGTGAATAAAGCCATCATGTAGGGAGATGAAATGTTATTACCTAGAACAAGTCAAATATCTGCCAAGTATTTCTGTATAAATATTTCTATACCTGTAAAACTGGGATAATTTTTCTTGTATTTATCCTACAGTCTACTAAGAACTGGGAGTATCTTTTTTGTTGTATGTTCAGCTCACAGTGAGATCTCAGTCTGGGCAAGGGTCTTTCAGCATCACTCTAAGACAGGTCACAATAATAGTGATACACTCTGATCAGGAGTCTAGAAAACTAGGTTTAATCATAATTTTCAAAGTTAAAACCACTCTCCAGCTCCCTTAAGCTCCTGCAAAGGTTTGAGCTTTGAAAGGCTGTATTTGTCCTTGCCAACAAACAACTCACTCACTCCAGGTGATAGTGATTTCCCATCCCGTGTCTCCAGCAAAAATGCAGGAGTTACAGCTTGATTGGTACATTAAAAAGAGGAAAGATGGATATTTCACCAGTCACTCTCAGCTTCTTTTCACTGTGCTTTTGTCACTTGGGTGTGCACATGATTCAATTTAACGGCTCCTCAACTGCTAAATGAAGCCAAGTTGACTATTGCTAATGTTTTACATTTCCATGGTGATCTCCATGCAAGCATTACAAGCAATTTACGAAAAATCATGAATTAAGTTCCTTATCAGGTCAGTGTTATCGTCACCATTCTTCAGCTGGAGAAAGAGGGACAGTAAGAGAAGGTGACTGCCAGGCGCCTTAGACCCTACTGTCCCTACTCAGTGGAGGATGTCACAGGCTCTCCTCATTAGCAGCGACAGAGCTTCCAGGGTCACACGCAGTGACTGATACAGCATACAAAAAGAGATGGCTTAGCCCATACTATTATCCAATCAGTTTTCCACCTTTGCTTCATTAACCCAATTAGACATTAGTTAATTCACTGTTAAATTCTGCTCTCATGGAGGAATGAAAGAGCACATAGGGGAAGAGAATTTCTTTCTCACCCCCTGGTGACAGTGCTACAGAATCTCTGAATGATAGCAGACTTGGAGGCTTTGCATTCCCTCAGCAGGGATAATTTTTGACAGTGAATTTCTGGCACTTGTGGAGTGGTGGGGGTCCTAACTTCTCTATAGCTCTCCTCTGAGACTTTCTGTAACTCTTTTAATTTCAGCAATTTCATCACCCTTGAATAAAGACTGGCCAGTTGATACATATAGCAGTTGTGCTTGAACATCAAAAACAAGACTATAGTTCAAGGCAGAAGAAGCATGAAGTATATTCACAGTTAACCATCTGATTAGTCAGAAAACAAAAAATAATCTGCTTTTCCAATGAGGATCTTTTTGAAAAGAATATTCCTGACATTCTAGGGCAGCATTACTCTTGCTTTCAGTATTCTCAATGTTTTCATTCAAATGATGTAATAGTTTCTAAAAGCTTACATTAATTCTTTTGTAAGCAAACATAATAAGCCATAAAAGCAGCTTCTTCCAGTGCCTGGGAACAGCCTTTGAAGATGTTTAGTGTGACTATTTAACAGTCTAGTAAGAGTTTAAAGATTTTTTTTATTTTATTTTACCCCCTTTAGTAATTAAATTGGTACATTAACTTGTCACTTGGGAAAAAATTTTCTTTCAGAGAAGTTGCTTTAATAAAAGATTTACTGACATGTAAGCCTAGAAACATTTGCAGTGGTTTTAATCTCTTCAGAGGACTGCATAGATGAGCTCAGCTGTACATTAGAGAGCAGGCCCAAGAACCACCCTAAACATGAAATACTCAGAAATAGGAATCTCCACCTTACTCTGTCACTTTGGTGTCAGTGAAAGTACCTGTGATTAGCTGCAACTGTCTCGGCTGCCCAGGAAGTCTGGACTTTTTCTGTGGAATAGAAATGGGGGGCAAAAGGTGATGCTGGTACACAGCCAAACTGGCTCAGGAGGACAAAGCATTTTATTCTTGGCTTCATCACTGAGACAGCTAAAAAGTAAAAATAATGGAGTCTTGCAGTAGTTTTCGCTGGTGGATGTTTGCCAACTTACAATCAGGTTGAGACTGAAACCTTTTTAATTCAGACCACCAGGAAGCCTTCTTAAAGCTCTAACTGGATACAAATTTTGAAATTTACACTGGGTGTAAAGTGAGGGTTATCAGCTGTGAGATCTATCCTGCTTCCCATATATCAGAGTGATGCATATGGTGATAAGGTAGAAAATAAAAGGAATGTGACCAGAAGCAAGAAGGTAACAAAGGAAGGATTAAAAAACTACCCCACGCTTTCCAAGTACATCCCTTTCAGCTGAAATTAGCAATCCTGGGATATTTACCGGTTGCTGGAGAGCCTGGCCAGGAGGGGTTCCAGCCAGCCCTTCTGACACTCGCAGTGCGAATCCATGAAGATGAGCACATCACCGGTGGCCCGCGCAGCTCCTAGCATCCGACCTCGGATGACTCCAAGCCTCTTGTTGCTCCGGATGAGCTTCACACCATCCAGCTTAGAGATGTATTCACTCAGAGCTGACTTCAGGGGCCCTGTCAAAAACAGAACAGTCACTGAAATGTTTTAGCTTTGATTCAAGCTGTTACAGAAAAGAAACACGTAGTTGGAGATGCTACTTCTTGCTGGTAAAATGTTTCAGGGGCACTTGTTAAATGGCCAACTAGGCCACATTCCAAATATTTCTACAGCAGCATAATGTCAAAGGGAAGTAGAGACTAATGGAAACTGAAATTCACAAGGTATGAAGCTATTCCTGTGGGAATCTTAATAGCCTCCTCTCCTGTTTTCAGTAAAAGGTAGATGCTCTCATCATCTCATAAAATACACAGATCAGAGTGAGATACTACAGGTGTTTGCCTTTCCCAAGCACTTTGGATTACTTTAGCAATGTGGACTTTTCCACTCTATACTTCAGCCAAAATCCAAGTCTGGAAATTATGACAGCAGATCTGGTCCAGTGGGAATTCTAAGATTTGCATACTGTGATCTTATTTTAAAATAAGAAAGTTCAGAGTGGTTGTAAATAATGGGGGGAAAAATGAAACATATTTCAAAGTTGAAAGGCTACGCTGAATTCTAGAGATGGATAGTGACACCTGGTAGCCAGCTCTGGGCTCTGCTTAGCTCACTTCCTGAGACTCCTCTTTGCCTTCTACTCTCCTCACACTCTTCCTGGAGGAGGACAGTTTCTTCCCCAAAGTTTTGGAAAAAAGAACTCGTATACAGAGAAATGGGAGCTACCTTGCTGGCTGAGATCGTCGACTAGGATGATATCCTTGAGGAAGGCCTTTGGGGCTGTATCCATAATGCTGTGCACAGTTCTCAGCAGAGTAGACCAGGCTTCATCATGGAAACAGATGATGACACTAGCAGTAGGCAGACTGGAGTCATATTTTTGCTGTAGGCACCTGTGTGGGACCAAATGAGGACGACACTGGAAACACCGGTACAAATGGCTACTCTTTTCTCAGAGCAAAGTTGCAAGCAATACCTAAACCTTCAGGGGTGGAAAGCAGTTTAAGATCTCAACTCACTTCTAAGAAAAGGAAGCACTAAGATGTCCAAAACTGGAATATGAAGTGAAAATATGGGAATTGCACTCTCAAAATTAAAATACAAAAAGAGGAAAGTGTTTCTGTGTTCTGGGATAGTTTTTTTTCCTGCTCTGTCTGCCTCAAAATACAGACCTCAAACAGAAATGGTCCAGAACACAAAGAAAATCTGAAGATAATTAGAGCAGAGTGAGGGATAAAGCAGGTCGGTCAGCCTCCATCAATTTCCACATTTTCTCAAGTAAGAGATAAAAGGGCAAACGCAGTACCATTAAGACTAACAAATAAAATAACTCATCTGCACAACCCATATATCAGAATATCTGTATATAGATCAGTATACCTGTGGATTACCTGACCAAGATCCTAGTGAATGAAGCCAACATCTCAACCCTGTGTGGGAAAGACATGGATCCTTTCATGGGCCATGAATACAAATATATCTATATTTAAGAAAGAAAATGTATTTTCACTATAAAGTTTGTACAGGTTGCTTTTCCAGTGAAAATGAATCCCTGCTGAATGAAGCTCCCAGCTGGGGGTCAGTGTGCAATTAAAACAGCAGAGCAGTCTGGAAGTGGGTGGCATGGTGCAATGTGGCCAATCCAGTTCTGGGGGTTTGTTCCGTCATTGTTTCTCATTGTCTTGGTCTTGGGGAGCACCGGCTGCAGGGAGAGTCTGCCATCTTGTCCTTGTCTCAGGAGGCCGTGTGGCACTGGGTAAGGAGAGCGCCCACCATCTTGTCTTTGTCTCAGGAATAATTGTGTATCACTACTTAGCCCCAGCAACATCCACCATCTTGTCTTTGCCTCGGGAATAACCACTGTGATTGCTGAGTCACAGGAACATCCCCCCACCATCTTGTCTTTCTCTTGGTGGTCGTGCAGAACTCAGTCGAGGTAGTGAACATGTTTTGTGTGTAAAGCATCCTCTCTTTTTGTATACTTTTGTTATTAATATTGCTGCTGTCACTGTGTGTTTCTTACTCCATTGCTGTTTGCTTTCAGTAAATTGTTATCTCAGCCCATAGTCTCTCCTTTGTCCCTCCCTCATCAGAGGGGAACAGGGGGAAGTTTAATTCCCAGCTGGTGTTAAACTCCACAATAACCACAGCACAGTAACTCCACAATAACTCCAGCATTTAAAGATGACAAACACTACCCATTCATCCTCACAGAAACTGCATATGAAAACCATCTATTCTGGTGTGAGGATGCACACTTTCCAGAAAATGCCTTCAAATGCCCATTGTAGATATGCAAAGACTGTGTCTATATATTTGCTTTGCTGACATTAGAAAGCATATTTAAAAAATCTTTACATTTCCCAAATAACAGTCATTCATTGTCCTAACTCATTTAATCTCCAGCAGCAAGAACTTCTTCAAAGAAATACGCAATTTGCTGAATATGGCCCATTGTTATTTCAGCATTTTTGTATTGCCAAGCAAATCATAATACAGATTTTACAGTGGTTGTTAAACAATTGGCTACTCAGCAGAAACTCATGTAAGGGATATAATTTTAATATTTCTCTGTTCTTCAGCATTTTACTTAGTGCTTCTGTTCCTGAACTGAGGCCCTATGCTGCTAGACACTACCCAGACACAAAGCTGCTAATCACTTAAGAGAATCCATAGTCTGAATGATTTAATTATTATTACACATAAATGGTTACTATAGATGCACTTGTGGGAATATAAATATAAAATGAGAGCAATTTTAATAATTTACTATACTTTTCAATAGTTCACATTATATTTTTTTGCATCAACAGGCAAATTTTTTTTGATTTTTACACTGTAATTAATCTATATTGTCCTTGGTTTACTAATTTTGTGTAATCAATAATGCTGTTACCTCAAATTTTCATATAAGATGATTGTTTCCATTTTCAGCAGGATCAAGAAAAGAATACTCTCATGATTTGGCAATAAGTATTTTCAAACAGAAGAATCTAGAGGTAATTTAGAAAAATGAAGATTTGATGTAGTCCTTTTACTACCAGGCAGCTTCTAACCAGAAACATTCTATAGCTATTAGCACCTAGTTGCTAGTACTGTGGTTATAGCAAGAAAATAAGGCTGTTGTGAAATCTTAATTGGAAAAGAATTGAAAATAACTGTACTTGAATACATAACCTTGGTGGTAAGCGCTTAGTTGCCATGGAGATTGGCAAAGACTTGCAATATAGATATCTAATCCTCACAAAAATGCAAAAGGGTACTGGTATACAAAAATACCTTCCCTGTAATTTGGAGCAGTTTCATGGACTGTCCATCATAAATTGGCATTTCAAAAAGTCAGAGCTGTGACTGATATGGGACATAGTGATTTAATCTAATTTGTGAAAAACAAGGAATTGTCACATGCAGCAATGAACAGAGAGCAATTCTGACAAGGCAAAGGCAGAGCTGACAGGGACTCCCACTCACCTTCAGAAAAATGTTTCATTGATATTCAGCTCCAAACAGCACTCCAGAGGAAGCTATTCTTTTGTAATTAAACTTAAAACCTTTGTAGATACCTTGTGAGTTTCTTTTGCCTGGATATGTTTGACACTCAAACCCATGAGAGAAACACAGACCTTTCTTTTGGGCAGAACCTCCACCATAAAAGTCACAAGTGCAGCAGAAAGCACTTTGAGGGATGAAGGTACCTCAGAGGATGAGCCTCTTCTGATGTGAAGTATTTGCCATCCAATTTCAAGTGAAATGAGGGAGACTGAGTCCATGGAGGTAACTCACTGAAACATCTCTAACTGGTTGTATTCCCTCTAATTAAACAATAATAACATTGTGATGAACAACACGATGCAAGCCAAATAGAGATACAGACAATCTGACTCTGGTTTGCTCTCCTTTTACACTGCTGTAAAACTGGACTGACACAGTTGCGAGCCAGGCCCCTGGAGTAAACTACACCTTAAAATTCTCACTGTGGTTTGTGTGTTGTGCCATAAAGGACAGGTCTGGCTTAGATTATATACCTCTGCTGCAGGTTTATGATCTGGGTTTATATCAGCTTCAGATGCTGAGATCTGGGGTTTCAGCCTGGGCTCTGTAAGCTGTGATGTTGAGAGCTATTTAGGCTGTAACTAGTCAGACAGCAAAATCCATCCAAGAGCTCTGAGACTATGGCTTAAATTTTACCAAGATTAGTATTAACTAAAGCTGTCTCTTGTTGGATGGCCCTTCAGCTGCCAAAGTAAAACTGTTTTTTGGCTCACATCACAGGCAGTAAACCAGGGTAGTCATTCCTCCTTTGAACATTACATAGTTCAAAGAGTTAGTAGTGAAGCATGCCAGAAAATAACTGAAATAATATCAGCATGTCATTTTTAATGGAGTTAACCAATTTAACACTGAACCTAGACAGTAAGTACAGAAAACACTGTTTCATTTCTCTCTCTTTGAGACTGTACCCTTAAATTAGAGCTGCCAGCTCTCTTTAAACGTGTGAACACTAGGAAAAAAAATATTCTGTGTCTTACTTAAAATGTTTTCCAGTACATCTTTCCACCATGTCCTAGGTGAAAACTACAATAGTTTTTGTTACAGGAGGCAAGACACCACCCACATACCTTTCCCTCTCTCCTGGGAAGGGAAGCATATCACAGAATCAGTTAGGTTGGAAAAGACCTCTGAGATCAAGTCCAATCTTTGACTGATCATCACAGCACTATGTGCCATGTCGTCTTTCTTTCAGGTACAATGACTCCATGCCTCCCTGGGCATTTCATTCCAATGTTTAATTGCCCCTTCTGTGAAGAAATTCCTCCTAATGTCCAACCTGAACTTTCCCTGGGGCAGCTTGACAGTAGATACACCTCAGATTGTTTTTAAGAAGTGTGATGAGAAGCCCCTCCTGGGCTGCTGGGGCAACTGGCTCTCAATTCTCCAGACTTCAAATGTAACACCTGGGGCTTCAAATGCAACATTTTTTCACAGTGGCCTTACAGCTTGGGTGCTGAGAAGTATGGTGGTGTTGGCAGAACTTGTCAGACACACCTGTCTCCACCTTCCTTCCTCCCAGGAGTTTCCTTTCAATACTTGCCACAGAATCACAGGATGTTCCGAGTTGGAAGGACTCACAAGGATCATTGAGTCCAACTCCCAGCCCTGCACAGGACACCCTAAGGGTCACACCATTTGCCTGAGAGCATTGTCCAATCTCTGCTTGAACTGTCAGGCTTGGTGCTGTGACTACTTCCCTGGGGAGCCTGTTCCAGCGCCCAGCCACCCTCTGGGTGAAGAATCTTTTCCTAATATTCAACCTAAACCTCCCCTGACACAACTTCAGGCCGTTCCCTCAGGTCCTGTCACTGGTCACCACAGAGGAGAGATCAGTGCCTGCCCCTCCTCCTTCCCTTGTTGGGAACCTGTAGACTGCAATGAGGTCTCCCCTCAGTCTCCTCTTCTCCAGGCTGAACAAACCAAGGGACCTCAGCTGCTCTTCACACGACTTCTCCTCCAGACCCATTGCCATCTTTGTTGTCCTCCTCTGGACAGTCTTTAATAGCTTTGTATCTTTCTTATATTGTGGTGCCCAAAACTGTACATGGTATTCAAAGTGAGGCCACACCAGTGCAGAGTCGGTTCCACTTTTACGAGTGAACATTGGGTCACTTTTCTGGAAGAGTTCTGGAAGAGCTGAAAGCCCCAACTCTTGACTCATTTATCACTTTGTATGCCCAGTGACCCGATAGCTCTGGCGGGTGGGCTGAGATGGGGCCTGGCCGAGGAGGGAAGCCGCCTCTCCTGCTCGCCAGCCCGGCGCGGTTTACCTCCCCCTCCCCAGCTCAGCAGCCGGACA
>WEIT01021605.1:207968-248496 GCA_013389985.1 Dryoscopus gambensis
ATTCCTATTTTTTTTTTTGTTCAGGGAAAAGGCATAGATGAGATACTTGGTTTGTGAAGGTGGTTAGCAGATGCAGCCTGAGAGGCCATCTGGGAGGTTAAGGCTCACAGAAATTGAAACAAATAATAGAGCTGTTAAATGAGGAGAAAAGGGGGTAGGCTTACAGTTAGTCATTTGAACAAAGTCTTTGTCCAAGGTTATTGAGTGCTTCTTAGAAGTCACACTCCTGGCATCTATACAGCAGAAACTGAAAACATGAAGCAGACAATTTTGGTAGGAAGAGTCCTACTTTTAGAGGTGCATACCTGGGGATAGCATCCTTTATTGAAGACCCTTGTGACTGTAGATTTATTATGGTGGGGGTACTAGGAACTTGGGCTGTTCTTTTGCTAGCACTAACATTTTTGTCGTCAGTCTCAGAAGAATAAGCTCATGTGAGTTTTGGGACACTATTTGGGAAACAGTGATTCAGAGATTCTGCACCAAAGGGAAAAGAGAGGGAGGAAATTTTTCAGTAGACATTAAAAAATGGTCCTGCACGTTTCTCAGGACTTTTCCTATCTTNCTCTCTGTCACTTCTATCTTACAGCAAACCTGTATCCCCACACAGCTTTCTGGGTTATAAAAAGGCTGATCTATAGTCCTGAAGCAAAAAAGAAGCTGTACACCAAAAACTGGAAAAGTGGCTTACATTTTAAGAGGAATTCTCCAAACCAGAAGGTAAAGTGAGTGTGTATGTTCAGGGGGTGCTGTTAGACCTCTGGAAACCATCACTCAGCAGGTATATGAGCAAAAATAACAAGTCTTTATAGTGGTTTTAATAAAGTGCAGCTTTATAGCACCTTTCATCTTCAAAGAATGAAACAAATTTATTGTTAGTATAAACCCATGGGGACCAATGAAGATGAAGAAGGGAGTGCAGTTACCCCTTTACTAATCAGGGTCATGATTCCACAGGAGTATTATTTTGTACCATGTCAGTAACTATTACAAAATCTGGGAGGCTGCAGTATGAATTTAGCTGCAAAAGGCAGACTGAATCTGACTACAGACTTAATGGCCATCATTAAGTATAATATATATGCATAGCTGCAGTACACTTTTCCAAGATTCTGGAAAGATCAGCTGAGTAACTGGCTACAGGAGTGTAAAATTTATACCTCATCTCAGTAATGACTACTTTTATTCCTACTGCATGCAGTATGAAATTCTGTAGATTGTATTATGCACAAAACTTCATCTCATTCTCTTTCTCACCCTCTTGCACAGCATCACTTTCAGTGCATTCCTTGACAGTATGGAAGCTTTCAAAGTTCAATAAGGAAGTGAAACACTGGACATCATACTGGCATCCAAAAAGAAGCAATGCATTTATGCCTGTTAGTAAAGCAAAGGCCTTTGGAAATGAGAATACAAGCAATGTGACATTTCAGCAGGGCATGGAGAACATTTCTTCCATATTGCCTTCGTCATTTAACGGTGTGGAAAGGGCACAAGGCCAATATGTGAGGCTAGGTCTCTGTTTTCCCCTTGGCTCTACATACTGAGAGTGCAAGCTAATGCATTTTGCTTGGCTCCTGAAAGAAGTTCAAGGATCCCCTCTTTATCTGAGCAAGCTTTGGCAAAATCTGCCTGCATTTTGCTTTTATAGTGGGAACTTTACACAGAATTCAGATTACTAATGGCTGGCAAACTAACATGCTGGAATGTCTCGGATATGACTAATCTGTGTTTCACCTCTGATGTTTTATTAAGGAGGCAAGGGGAAAAAAACCCTCAGAAACACTAGGAAAGCAATGAATAAACTTAACATTAGGTAGTGGCTCACAATACACAAACCCAAAACCTAAAAAGGTGGGTATGAAACTGTCTCACTGCTACCAGTATTTCAACAGTTTTTGGATGGGATTCCTTAAGCAATATGTTGGTTTCATTTAATTTGACTTGTATTAGTTCTTGGTGGAACAGCTATGGTCCATGTAAAAGTAGCTGGTTAGTGTGGGACTTCTTGCAAATACTTCACAAAGTTCTGTCTTAATTAGAGAATCATGCAGGAAGGGCAGATTCCAGCCTTACATTTCAAATTACCTTCTTAGAGTTTAATTTAAAAAATGAATGGGTGGGCATTGTCTAACATGAAAAAAATTATATACCTACATATAAGTAACACCTTGTGTACATTTCTTAAATACTTAAAATGCTTTGAGAATTTAACCTATTCTGGTAATGTAATGCACCAAGTTTGTTCTTGTATGGTAGTTTGTCTCTGCACTCATTTAAGCTCTTTGGTTTCTGTGAAATGATCGCCTGTTCTTGGTATATAAACATTGCAAGGAGTGGTAACCAGGAAATACATATTGGTAATAGTGGTAACTGCAGAGTAAGCGATCAGGAATTCCTTTGGAGGCTGCACAGACTGCTCTGTTATTTGTTGCTCTGTAAATAACACTAGAGCATATGCCTTGTGGTATGCTCTGTGCATGGAGGAAAGTAGAGAGAATTAGCAAACTCCTCAAAAGTTGCTTCAGAAAGATCTAGTGAAGGGCGACGGTGCCCTGGAAATCGCACAAAAGCGGGATATGAGGGGATGTGGACTCTTCCCCACTCCTCCCATTTAGCTTTTGCTGGTGGATCACTTACTTGTGCATTTCTGTCTGTTTAGATTTCTACCTTCTCCAGACAGGACCTGTGTTACGTCAAATATTCACACAGCATCTCTGCAATGCCAATCTTACCTTATCTTAATGGTAGTTGTGTAAAGGCTGGACTTGCTGTGGACAGCAAATTGAAGAGACGCTTAAGTTCAGGGGTAGGCGCTTCCAGCTTGGATCAAGACTTCATATCTTAAGTCCCCACTTAGAGTAGTGTAGCGTCAGACACAGTAATAGCCATAATGAGGCCCTTCTGCAAAGCTGAACAAGGAAGCAAACTTACAGCTAGATGTGGATGGAGCTGACTGATGTGAACTCCCAGCGCTGGGAATGACAAATTCCTCATAAGGGAAAATTTACTCATGGAATGGGTTCACAGCCAGAACATCTTTTCTACAAAGAAGCTCAAAATGGATAGGTTCTCTCAGCATAGTAGGGATTTGTCTACTAATCCTTCATTGCTTCTTCCAAATGTGGGCTCACTAACCAGGACTTGCAGGTTGCTGCGGAAAGAGCTTCTGATGCACTGTTACAGCTCAGGGTGGCTGTTAACATCTACAAAATCTTACTTGTTCTCCTGCAATATTTAATTATTTTCTTGCTGTTCACTGTAATTTTTTTTAAGCTATTACATCAATAAAAGTGATGTTCACAAGGAGTTTAAATCCTTCAAATTTGATAATAAACTTGTTCACCTCTTAAAACAGGACAGTCTGTACTGTTGCTTAAAAAGTATCCTTCTAACAGTACAATACTAGATAATATATGGTGAAATCACATAATTTATACAGAGATTGTAATAAAAATTCCTAGGTCTAAATTGTCACAACCATTATTCCTACAAATGATCAGAGGACAGTGCAGTTTGTTCCTCTTCCTTGCAGACAGTAATCACTACCACAGGACTGTCATCTGTATTTCCTGACATATAAAAGTGTGCTAAAATGGACTGTCCCATGCTGTCTCCTGTTTCCACTGAGCATAAAGCAAATCCACAGATTCCCAGGGTACCCCACTCCTGTGGTACAGTGTGGAATGGTGAGGAACATGTGGTATGTGACGATCTTGCCACAGTCTTCCAATACTCAATGTTTTGTGTGGAAAAAATGCCTGGTGTGGCTAAGACAGCAGCCCTCAAGCCAGAAGGACCTTGATCAGTGTTAATAAGTAACGCTGGATATTTTGTATTTCTTGATGCAGCGGCTGTCCGCTAGTCAGAGAGGCAGTTATTCATAAACTGAAGAATTGTAGCCCAGGCTTGCAGAGGTTTGCACCCCTCATACAACTCTATCTGTGATTTGTGCTCTTTGTTGAACCTGTGGCAGTGGAAATATGAGATGCATGTGCTATTGCTCAATCACTGCTTCGTGCCAAGGAGGGACTGAGGCAGAAGCATGAGTTATAAACAAAGGAAAAAGCAGCAGTAAACTTACTTGGACCTGTTGCCTCTGTTGATGTGAGGGGTGTGTTTAGTGACAGGGTGCCAGGCCACGTGTCTGAGGCCTACAGCTGTGGTAAACAGAAAATATGGTTTATTTTTGTGGTGGCAACCCTTTAGGCTCACAGACAGAGATTTGTGATTGCGTTTGGAATTGGGCAATGTGCAAAGTAAGAGGCAAACTGGTTGAATCCTATTGAGGACTGTTGCTCCTGATGCCCGATCAGCACCCAGCCAGCAATCCTCAGCTCTCCACATGATTTGCTTCTTAGGATCCACAGCTGCTCTATCCATGCAGGTGCTGAGTAGCAGTGTGGCAACCTAGGCAGCAGCAGATGTGCAACATGAGCACGTACGTACCAGTGGCACTGGCTTATCAGTTAGACAGCTGAAGAGATGATTCCTGTCTGTCCCATGATGGGGCATGGCTGGTTGTAGTTGAAATCTGAAAGCTAAAGAGTTAAGTGTTGCCTGAACATCCCCAGCCTTGTGCAAAGCCAGGTTTCCCTCTTCTTCCTAGCTTGCTAAGTATGGAAACGGGGTATTGAAACTGCTAGGATGGCCTCTCCTAGTGCTATTGTAGGTGTGGCTTGTTGTGCTAGGCAGCAACAGTGTTTGGTTGGGTATTTTTTCCCTCTGACCCAGCAGTGGTCAGGCTTGTTGTGTTCAAGGCAAGTGCATGCGTTTGTAGATGTAGCAGTGTGGAAGGAGGGTGGTCTGCAAGGGGTGGCTTCTCTAAAACCTGGGTGGAGCTGTGGTACTGTCAGATGTGGATGACTGCTAATGTACAGGTCAGAGGTGGTAAGATGGCAATTTGGAGGGTGCTTCTCTCTAGCCCTTCTGTGGTGCCAAAGGGTTTCTGCTGTGGGTATAGTGCACACATTGTGGACACTTGATGTGTGTCCATGTGTCTCCAGACAGCTGTTTAGTACAGTGGTGCTGACGGAGAGTCTTGGGCCAAGGGCTTCTTTTAATGTATGCTTAACAACCTTTCATATCTTTCTGCCCAAATAGATCATACTGCAACAATACCTAAGTTGTGTATGAGTCGAGTTATTCTCTTCTGAGTTAACATATTAATTTCATGTGGTCAGTTTAGTCAAATGTGTTTTGAAATTTTCCTGCTTGGCAAAGACTTTTCAAAGTGGCAGCTCCTAGATTTGCTCTCTCTCTGGAGAAAACAGCAAAGACTCAGATAAATGCAACTAAACGGTACCCAATCTACAAACTTAATGAGAAGTTTGGATTCATTCAGGCAAATACTCTTTGAAATGGTACTTACTACAAGCAGTGCAACTGTGAAAAGTCACTAATTTTAAAAAAAAGAGTGGTGAGGAAAACAGTTTTGAGGCTTTCGTCTAGCAATGAACAACTAGCTATAGGAACTTGTGTTTCATGGTATATATTCTGTTTGCACAGAGATGTATTGTAGTGCTTTTAAAGTTAATATAATGGCAAATTAAATCAAAATAACATTATAATGGTGAAGAAAAATATTTTCCTCTCATAGGAATTCCTTCTTTTAGGGAACTTTTCCTGGAAATTCTTGTCGTAAACAAATACTATCTACCAGCTCGTTCCCCATTTGTGTTGGTTGAGGATTCAGTCTGCATCTCACCTAGTATTGTATCTGGAAGGCTTTCCATGGTTTTCAGTGGATGTGAGATTGGGTTTCTTACTGGAAACTCCAAGGTTCCAGCCAAGTTATGTTCTGTACATCACCTTGGGCTTGTCTGTTCTTGTGCCAGGCAAAATATACCTTCATTTCTTCTGCCAAGCTCATCTCAGTGTTACACTGGGTGTGGGTTTTTTGTTTTTGTTCTGGCTTTTAAGTTTCTTTTTGTTTTGTTGGGTTTCTGTTTGGTTTTGTGTTTGTTTGTTTTTTTCTGAGCTATAAATCTCTATTGCCCTGATGCTTTTCCTAGGGCAGGAGACCACTGACACGTCTCCAAGTTGCTTTTTAACTGCTCTGGGAATGAATTTATCCTAACAACAAAGCAACAGATTTCTTATATTCTGCTCTATTTGCTGTTGTACAGAGTTTGTCAGAAATTAATACTGCAGAATGTCCCTATGTGCTTTGCCACATGGAAATGGACAGGGATAATTGTCTCCCATCACTTGCTGCTCAGTCGGGCTCTCCCTCAAGGGAGAGGAGGGGCTCTTGTACTGCTTGAAAATGACTCTTGCGCTGGGGCTATACAATGCAGCACAGCCCCAAATAATAAACACTGCCCAATGGGAAATCGGCTCCTGCCAGGTCTTCCTCTTAAGACTGAAAATGTACCTACATGGTGCTTCTTGAAACAAACATGTGAGTGATAGTAGTGTAATATCCACATTGATGTGATGCTGAATTCCAGATGTGTAAGAACAACCTAAGGGCCTGTTACACTCAATCAGCCTCTGGGGTATGCTCTGCTATTTGTTGCATGATCTTCCAGGATCATTGTATGGTCTTCCTAGGAACATTTGCCATCTTGCAGGTGGATCAAATAAGTCCATTTGTGCCCTGCCATGCCAGAGTGGATAGATGACATGACCTGGCCCCTTACTGCCCATCTTGCAGAATGAATGGCCTTGTACCTGAGTATCTTACACTTTTTCTGGAAAAAGAAATTTTTCCACATATCATGTTCAGTTGCAGTGGTTTTTTAATATTATATACAGATACGTATATATCTATATATCTATATATATCTTGCAAAAAAAAAAAATCATTCCCAGGACACTAAGAGCTCTTGGGGTTCCTAGTCAGATGCAGCCTCACCAACTCATGCATAAATTTGTAACAGTGCAGATACTCTTTCTTTCAACCGTCTAGCAAACAAAGTTGCATTGGGCAACCATCCATTCTTCACTGTTATCTTTTAATTTAAGACTGTGAAATATGGACCACAGTCTCATTCTACAGCTTTCAACAGTAGGTGTTTTATTTTGACACTGTTTTCTCCAAGTCTTTTAATTAAGGCTAAGGGGAATTGCTTGTTACCTATCTTGTTGGAAAGGGGAATGCTTGTTACATTTATTGCAAATGATTGAGACCCACACTTGCTAAGCTGTAGCCTACTGTCAGACAGTCTCCGTTGTGACATTTCTAAGGAAAATGATTTTTAGGCTCATTGCTACAGTGTGGTCATTTTGTTAATGTTTTGCACAAAAGCATAGGACAAGTACATAATTTTTTTCTCTGCTAATACAAAAAAAATCTTTGCTCATGTTGCCTTTGAAGCAAAGATGAGCTTGTTCACCAGAGATGCTCTCTATTTTTTTGGAAGAAGTCTTGCTAGATTCCCTTTGTGTCTCTTTAAGCCCAAAATTAGTCTGGGCTCTGGCTGATTAACTCTGTAATGAGAGAGTGGGTACAGTACATCAACTGGTTCTAACAGTATGATTTTTTACATTTACTTTGCAAGTGCCTCATCTAAGCTTAGGGACATCCATGCTATTTCTACTTTTTAGATGAAACAATCTGCCTCATTTCTAACCATACTGAGGAGATATGCTTGCTCTTTGGATGTGGAGTTCTTTGCTTTGCTTCTTCTGCAAGCTTCAGAAGGGCAGCTGAGAACAATCAGTTCTGGCTCCTCTGCACTCCTATGTGTCATGCCAGGGAGCTTTCTAGCTCTTAGGTAGAAGTTCAAGCCAGAGGGCCTGAAGATCCACCACAAAGTATGTAGTGAGGAAGGATTATAAAGATGACTATAGTTCAGGTTAAAATCTTTATGTTCTCTTCTCTGTGTGTTCAAAACAAATATTCTGTACAAAATTATCATTAGAACACCCATCATCTATCATCCCATGAGGCTGCAGATCACATCCATGGGACCTCATTTGTTGTCTCTTGTTTTCCTGTGGAAGGTGCCATCCTTGCAATCCACTCAAGGTGTCATCTGAGCATCTGCACTCTCTTCTTATACAGCTATAGATGGTAGCTTTCTCTAGCGAAAGTGCTGTGCTTTGAATGCTTTCTCTAGCAACAGGTGCTGTGCTTTGAATGCAAACCATCATCTCTGACCACTCTTTTTGTTGTCTGTTCCTTAAAGACACTCATGAAGAAAATCTTGCACTTAGGAATCAAAGCCCCAAATTTAGGAGCATAAATCTTGAGATGCAGGGTTCATGTCAGTCTCTTTATGCAGGTTTTGCATATTGACATTTAGTCTTAGTGGAGGGTTTTTGTTTGTTTTTAATCTTGGGAAAGTCTTCCTTATGTTTTGCTGCCTTTGGAAATATGACAGTGATACTTATTTTAGATGAACATCTTAACTGGATGGTTTTGACCTGTGGGAGGCAATCAGCAGAAATAACCCTGCAATGAATCTTTAGAGTGTAGTAAAAGTCGTCATAGGAAAATGTTTCTCCCATCTGGATGTCATAGGGGTGACAGACTGTCTGGAAGAGGGAAGGCTGTTGAAAGGCTGGGATATAACCTGCTTGACTCTATTTATACAAGACATCGTAGTTAGCTGCATCTAATCTTTGTTGCTCCTGTTCTAAATGGCACAGTGCTTTATCCCACTCTGAAAGTCTGCTTTTGCTCAAATTTTGCAGAAGTTGGGAGTGCTGTGTGTCAGCCTGACTGAATATATTCCTTTTTTTTTTTTTAATCATTTGAGAATTCAGAATGCCTCAATAACGCTGAGATCATGGGATCTGTTTCTATCCTTTTATATGCCATTGCTGTAACAGAGGCAAGTTTTGGCTTCTCCTTTAAAACCAATATGACTTTAAATTATGACTTTTCTCCATTTTAATGGGGCCACTATGCCATTTTTCAGATCTGACTCCTCTGTGGATATAGCTGTATCTGCTTTTCATACTTAATTTCTTCTTCCTGGATGAAGTGATGCTACTTGGAGGCATTCAACTGTGGATTGACCTTGTCTATTGAGCTGCATAACTTGCAGATATTTAAGTTGTGTGAACCCACTAGAGTTTGCACAGCTATTGGAAGGCACAATATGAGATGCCAGTGTCAGTACAGCTGCAGTATAACTGTTGTGATGCTTGAGCAGAACTACAAGCTATCATAAGTTAGGTTTATTTTCACATTTTAAAGTGCTTATAGACACTATAACCTAAAAAAGGAAAGGCTTTGGGTCAATGGCTGACACAGATATGACAAAAAGAAACAGGACTTTGCAGTGCTACATTAGCAGAGTCAAAGTAGAGTTGGCAATCACATTTCATATGGAAAACTGTATTTCAGACTTTGATCTACTCTATAAAGCAAGAATAGGAAAATAAGACTTTCACATGATGTTACAGAATCCTTAGTAGGAGAGGCAGCTGAGGCAGTGCAGTATGGCTTGCCTGCTGCTTTAGTCTTTGTTTGAATTGCCTGTGTTTTCTGTTAACATTCAGAGTAGCTGTATACTGAACTCAAAAGATATTTGCTGTCTCTGTGTTTGGCAACTGAGAGATCCTTGGCATATCTGCTGATGCACTTTATCTGTACTCAAATTAATATATATTTATCTCTTTTTGTTCCATTTAAGACTGTATTACTTCATCCAGATCCATCATAAATAGATAGCATTATTGCAACCACAATCATCTAGGGCATAAGAGGAAAAAGCGTTACCTGCTTGTATAAATGGAAGCTTTCTTATACAATTGTTAAATGGCTTGATTTTTTCCCATCAGATTTTTTATTATTTTGACAGCTGAAATGGTTTGATATTGTATTTTTCTGAATAATGTATTTCTGTTTATTTTAAGAGGGTGTTTTCTTGCACATAAATGAAATCCCATCACAGCAGCTGTAGTTCTCCTTAAAATGCTAGCTACATAGCAACATGCTCAATGTTTAATTAGCTTTGGCATGTTATTAACATCTCTTTAATATTCACTCAGAAATACTTGGCTGTGAAAATGTAGAAGAGCTAGTGGATACATATAGCTTATTTATATGCATAAATTAGTATAAACATGAAAAATACAAAAGAAAAATGTAAGCTAAATGCCCAGACAATCATTTTGACAGCCAGCTTTGCCAGACTGTGGAATCGAGCCTCCTTGCAAGCAGCCTTGAACATCAGAAGGTACCCTGTGGCATGCAAGGGACAGAGATGTGGTTTTGCCAAGCTCTGGGCTGGATGAGCTGACATTATTTGATTGCCACTGTAGTGGCCTCTCTGCTGAAGGCAATGCTCAGGTGCTTGCCTTGTGAAAGGGTCGAGATTTGCAGCTTCAGGTGAGAGGGTGATTTATGCTGTGCCTGACAGCCTCTGTCTTCTGAGTTCAGGGCTGAGAAGAGGATCTGACATGGCACAACCAGCAGACGCTGTTGTGCAACAGAACAAAAGTGGAAGCAGTGACTCTGGGAGGTCCTGCTGTCCCAGGTGTGCTACAGAACACACCACACTTCTTGGTGTAGGGGTGCCAGAACTCATACTAGGTGCATTGCCTTAGGTGTACTTGTGTCCTCTGGATATCTGGACAAAATGCTGCTCGGAAAGAAAATCTCACCCCAAAGTATTTTTCTGGAGCAGGAGGACTCATGGCTTCTTCTCATTATAAGACAGACCTTTTGCAAGATTTGAGCTCTAATTCATATCAGAAGTGATGGTTTGTAATGAGAAGATTTATTGACTTCCAGCTGTGACTTTTCCACCAGAGTTTTTTTCCCCTGGAGTATGCGAACCACTTTCAACCATAGAGGGCAACTGAAAAAAAAAAAGGTCTGAATATTCCCTGGATTTCCTTTTTTTTCTTTTTGTAGGAGTATAGAACAAAAGGGGATAAAAGCCCCCACCCTTCCTTACAACTACCTTTTCAACGGCCAGCATTACCATGCCAAGAATGCCATGGAGCATGTTTTTCCTGGCTCCTTTGAGTATTTATTCTGCTGCATCACTCACTAATAGGAACAGTTCTCAGTTGTTGTTTATTTGGTGGTTACTTACTGTAAAATCTTTTACATGTCTCAAAATCCATTTTTATGCCGTCTTGTGAGTGTCCCAGCTGAGAATCTTCATACGAAATTTTGCTCTGCCGGTCTTAGGTTCAACTTGAGTTTGCCAAAGTTCTTGTCACTCAGTGAACAACTGTTGTTTGCAATGTGCCTTTATCTCATTTGCTTTCCTTGGATCAATTGGGCGACAAAAGAAAGGAGAGAAACTAATGCTAGAGGTGCATAAATTTTATGAGTGGTACTTAAATATGGCTGTAAGTAGACATGTCTGAAGAATCAGTGGAGAAAAACACTTCCCCCAAACCTTGTTGTACAGTGAATTGGGAATAAGTAATACTCCCTATAAACAGTAAAGTGAGAGAGGGAAATAGTTGGGCTTTACATCCCGACTCCTAACTCACTGAGAGAGAAAAACCTACCTGATGTTTCAGACACAGTCAATATTCCTGCTTCAGCTGTTCATGATATACTTCTTAATATCATCATCTCCTCTCCCATGGAGTGCTTGAAACTGGAGCAGGGGAGTGAAATGGAAATAGTGATCCTTCTTTCCTGGCATTTTAAAGACGTGAGGACATGCTTGAGACATTCACATTTTTTTCCTCCTTCTGCTATTCCTCTCATATTCTTTCGCCCCTTCCTCTTCTTCCCTGTAAAAAAGACTGCAGGGAAAGAAGTATGGGAAAATTCATGAGCTTTCTTTCCAAAACTAAAATTAAAGGACATAGGAACCAAAAAAAAGCTCCCTTTGTTTCTCACTGCATAAATAGCCAAAACATGTTGGCAGTCAGTCAGAATGGCGGGGAAGGTGCTCGTAGCAGATGACTGTAAAGCTATCGGATTTATAGGGCAGCTTGACGTAAATGTAAATTATGCACCATTCATATTGGGCGGGTGCTAATTGAATCCATACATCTATTTAAATGGTATTCCAAGAAGAAAGCTTCTTCCAGTTGGATTCTGGCAAGGTGACAAGCTCATTGCCTAATTTTGTAACTTTTGCTTTGTCCATGTTTATAACTGCTTAACCCTAACAGAAGATAAGATGTCAGTGTTGGGTCCTTACCTCTTACTCTGCTGCTGTGATTCATGTGAGGCATATTGCAATATGTTGAGGAGTTGTATTACTGAACAAAACATTCAAAGATCCTATTTTGAGCAGAACAGGAAGTTTTGGTCAGCAAAGTGCAAGGCTACTTGGTGTCCATTTAGAGAAAAAAAGAACAATAAATATTATCATTTCATGACTTTACTTGTGTAACCTTGGAATGTGTCTGATACTTGCATGCAGTAATTTGCTTGCTTCATTCTGAGGGCAAACCCCTGCAATCATTCCCATGCTACTCTCTGCCTAGGCATAACTGTGGCACCTGAAAGGCAGATGTACAAACTGTTATCCTTGCAGGCTCAAGCTGTACTAGAGCCAAGGCTTGCTGCCATCTCACTGATATATTAAATGCCAAGCAGTTGAGAAGAAGAAACTGTTACTTCATCCATCTTCGTTGACTGAATGCCCTTACTTCCCTTACTTCTTGTTTATTCATGAGTATTTAAAGACATTCCTCAGTGTGGGCTGTGTAGCTGCAGTTTTGTCTCCTTGGAGTTTGTCTCCTGTTCACTTACTTCATTAAACACTGTTTTTGCATTTAAGGCAATGCTGTTTGTTACTTAGTTCATGGCAGCCTGTTTTAGGGAAAAGTATAGAAACCATAATTAGAGGAACAACCGCAAAATGGTGAGTGTGCCATAGGCAAGGGGGAGAAGGATGGCAAGAAATTGAAATGTACTCAAGGAATTGACTGGGCAGGGAGAAGGACAAATTTTGCTGGCAAGAACGGCAGAAGAATAAAGCCAAAAGCAACTTTCTAAAATAGGAGGATAGAGATGGTGGGAAAAAAAAGAATTCCTTTATTATGGTGTAATGCATTTGTAGAGCAGTTTCATTCTTGGGTGGTAAGACATGGCTGATTAGCAGTTAGAGAGAATAAAAGGGGGAGTGGGCTGTAATGGCCTAAAGTTGAGAAATAAAGGAATTTGGTTCCCTTTCTGGTCAGCCCTGTGATAACACTGAGATTTCTCTGGTTTTCTTTCCAGTTTCCCAACAGTAATCAGAGTAGCCCCAGCTGATCAAGCATGGAGGGGATGAATAAGCTTTGTTTTGCTTCAAACTGGGGTGATTTCTTCGAGAATTGTTACCAAATCTTGTAGTCCATGAGTCTGAGCTCACTATCTTGCATCTAGGATTCATTTAATTCTTATTTTCAGCTATTTTTGAAAACCTATGAAGTAGTATCCGTAGCACACATGATTTCCAGTTTAGTGGCATACTAAGGGCTCAGTACCAGAAAATTATGGAAGTAGTTCAAGAGTGTCAGGCAGTTGTATTTGGCCCCCATTTCAGATACAAGATGCTGAGATATGTTGGCCTCCTGGCTGAAGTAAAGGACAATAGTTTCTAAAGGAACCTCAAACTGTGCAGTGAGGCAAGGGAAGATGTGGACATTAGTAGCATGTTTTCAAGGCACAGTGAGAAGCAGATGATACCTGCAGGTTTAAATGCTTTGTGCCAGAGCTGGAAATGCAAGTGCTGGTCCATCACATAAAGTTAGGTTCCAGGAAAAAAAGTAGAACAGAGCTCTTAGGTAATGTAGAACATAAAGAATGCAAAAATTGGTTGAAACGGCTCCAGTTTTCATTGCCCCATGAAAACTGACAGATCCTTCACATTGTGGATGTAGGCTGGACTATTTACTGTGAGGACACCTTCCTTCACTGTCTTTATTGCTGTCACTTTTCACACTTACCTATGCGATTGTGAGTAGCAGGACTTGTCAAAGAGGGGTGAGAAATGGCCTCGAGTTTTCACTGGCTGAACATCACCCTGGTCTGTGTGTTGGCACTTGAGCAGAGTGAGTGGAGGGTTGGAACAGGTCAGCCTGTGGCCTCTGCCCCACCTCAGCTGTGTGAGCTGCTGTGAGAATTGCTGCCTGCAATGGACGTGGAGGAGGTTTTTAGGACAACTGTGCTGTCAATCCCTGTCCCTGCACGTATGTTCCAGGCTGTGGCCCAGTGAGGGCACTTGGTCTTGCTGAATGTGCCCAGCCACATATGGAGGCTGACTTTCCAACCACACACTTGGTGTGACAGGTCTCTCTGCTTGTATATGTCAAGCCCCATCAAAGCAGCACAAAGTGGAAACTCTTAACTTACTTGCAGGTTCTTTCCTACAACATTTTAGCATGTTAGTGTGTTTTAACAATGCTGTCACATTGAATGCTATCGTGGTATTTTTATGTTCCTTTCCCGAATTAACTGGCTGGGCTAGATTCTGATTGTGGTTACAAGAAGCTGTTCTGGATTTAGGTGGTGTATATTGAAAGTGAAATCCAGCTGAGAGACAGGATGAATATTATGCTTAACTGAAAAGTATGTGCTTAACTGTACCCATAACAAAGCCACAACTTGTCAGCGCTGGAGTCATGATAAATTGGGCTGATTGTTGCCGGGAAAAGAGTATGGGGGTTTTTTGTTCTTGTTGTTACCAAAAATGTGAAAGCAAAACTTGCCATTAAAATAGGAACCAATGTTATTTTGGTGTAGATAAAAACAATGCCAAATCAACATCAGCAAGTAGGGAAAAAAAAAAAGGAAGAGAAATGCATATTCAGAAAACAGCTTAATAGAAGTGAAAGTTTATGTAACTGATAAAAAGTGTACTTTTCCCACCCCAGCTGCAGATTGGTGTTCCAAAAATCTTTCCCAGAATTAGGATGTAGAGAGCATTTATACGTTGAAGTCTGTTTATATGTTTAAAACTCAAGAACAGACAGCTAGTGCATAGAGGGTTTTATTCTTTCATCCTACTCGTGTGCTGACCATAAAAAGGAGGCCACTCAGACCAAATAGTCTGTGAATGGTGCATGAAGATTTCTGGCCTGTAACCTGAATGAAGCCATTCTCTCTTTCTTAATGGCTTTGGGTTCACTGGTGTCTATGGGGGTAATGGTTGTGCAGGATATTTGAGGACTGGTTGCACCATACATCCCTGCCCACCCCAGAATAAGGTACAAATCCTGCCAAGCTGGAGAGGACTGGGCATTAGTGGGCTGCAATGTGCTCAGCAGTGTTTCCATCTTCTTTCCACTGCTGGGAAGTCACTCTATTTGTGGTTCTGTGCAGCCATGGGTAGTGATGCATTGATTGTTCGAAGCTGTCTTTTGTTTCTCTTATCCTTCCATTTCCTAAGACAAACAACTATTGTGAGTCTTCTCCCTCAGCTCCTCATAATTGCAAGTCACTCTATAACAACCTTTTTGGGGTTTATTTCAAAAACATTGTAAGAAATCTTTATTTTTATTTAGTATTATTTAGCATCATTATGCAATTCAATTCATCAAAAAGTACTGTTAAACCCTTGGCTAGTGGACATTCTTCATTCTAATATGAAGTAGACAAACCAAATGATCACTTTTTAAGAACAAAACAATTTTCAATTGGTGAAGCTTCTAATTTTTCCCTTTCTAGAAGGAGCAAAAGGATCGACATCGATTGTTCCACTATCCACATCGGCATAGTGGAACAAAAACTGCATGATTAGTTCCCTTTGGGAGCAGTGATAGGCAGAGATGAAACTTGGGTCTGGCAAAACTCATTTGTGTCGTCGTCTCATGGTATCCTTATACATACATTACTTGGTTTATTCATTTAACATTAGCATTCTTACAAAGAGAAGCATTTGTTACATTAAATTATTTAATTTTGTGCGCATTTTAAGTGCTGGTTTGTTTCTTTCAGTGCAAACAGGAAGAAAACTTTTCTTCTTTTCTTCTTTGATGTGTGCTCTTTACTGTCTCAGTAATCCCCTCCAAAACTTTTAGTATAGTGGATTAGGCATATTCATGCCATCTGGCCCTGATCAGATCAGGATTTGTGATCTGTGAATATCTGGAGGGGTAAAATCCGTAAAAGTGAAAGCTTTGAACAGATTTCATTGACTTTAGTTTCTTAACTTCCTTGGTTATGAAGTTATGTGGCTTCAAAGAATGAAACACTATGAAAACAGAGCCAAAATAAATAAATCAGCCTAACTGAGGTAAGACTTGGTAGGCAATGCAACCACGCTGCAGGTGTATTATATCTGAACCTCATGAATATTTTATATAATCCTTTGTAGAATAACTGCATACTCTTAAAAAAAGCAAACCAACAAATCAACGCTCATGAATCATTTATATAACACAGAATGGGGAAGGAACAGGCTTAACAATTTCACATACAGAACACAGCAGGCCAACAATAGATTTATTGAAAAGTGACTTTCTCTGGTGGTGTAGAATACAACTTATACCATAAACAAGATTCAACCAGTGCTCAACAAGCACTAAAAAAGCTACAAAGCCGATGGGGCTACACCAAGTGTCACCTCTAAAGGTCTTTTTCTCACATGTTCTTACTCTTCTCTCTGTCTGCAGTTACAGAGTTTTTTTCCCGTTCTTAAAATCTGTAATCCCATAGGCACTACCACCATTGCTGAAGGGCCCAGCCTTGACCAGTGGTGGGTCCACCTTGGAGCCAGCTGCCCTGAGTCCATCAGACATAGGGAAAGCCTCTGGCAGCTTCTCACAGAAGCCACCCCTGTAGCCCCTCCTGCTACCAAACCCTTTCTGTACACAAACTCAATGCAATAGGTAGCCAGAACCTTCCCTTTGAGTGTCAAAGTTGCCCTGGGGAGGAAAAACCAGCTCAAACCAAAGTAAACAAACTAAAGTGCCATAATCCTGGTTTGTTTGCTTGGGAGCCATCAAAGGCCAGAGTGCTTGTGCTAAAGGAAGAGCAATAGGGTATCTGAGGTATGACTCTCAGTTATGGACCAACAGCTTTCCCCTTCTCTCCTTAGGACAGCAGATAGGCCAGTTTCAAAGGTTCCCAGCTCTTGGGCTCTGCATCCCACTTGTGCCTACTTTTTCTTTCCTTCTTCCTGTGGTAGGAACAGTTCAACTTCCAGTCCGAATTCCTTATTCCAGGAGACAAAATCCAGTTTTGCCAACCTTGCTGAGAAGTCCTGAGATTTCCCTGTTTATAGCCATGATTCTATGGGGCTAGAGAGAGTATTTTGTGAACATTGCTGGTTTTCTCTGTGGGTTCTGCATGTTTCTGATTCTAATTTGACAGGGAAAACTCCATGTTTCCTTGTAGCTGAAGTTAAACCTGGACCTTGCCCCTGAATATCTTCATGGGCTAATCAGCTCTAAACAGTTTTTCTCATAGGGGTTCCTTTGAAGCTGTTTCTTGGGTATAAATGGCCAAG
The DNA here is from genome assembly GCA_013389985.1 of Dryoscopus gambensis. NCBI lineage: Eukaryota > Metazoa > Chordata > Aves > Passeriformes > Malaconotidae > Dryoscopus > Dryoscopus gambensis. Next base: position 225,284 of record WEIT01021605.1, read on the forward strand.
TTTGCAGAAGACCTTGTAATTGGAAAGGAAGTGAACAGAATCAGACTTTATGGACCCTTTCTATGAAGATCTGAAAAGAACAGAGTTTTGAGACTCCAAGTTAAAAGAGTAATTATTTGAAATCTTACTCCTGGGGAGAAAAAGTAGTAAACACTGTTACATAAAACAGGGTAGGAATATAAGCAGCAACTGCACTATTACAGCCTGGAGTTCTATTTAACTTCTTGCATTTTTATTGAGGCAATACTGCTCAAACTTTTAGTGCTGCCTGTCCAGGGAAGTGTAACCCAATAGCATCTGGTCCTTTGCTGCATACAGTCAGTGATCAATTTGTATGCATTATTTCTTTAAACAAATATTCAGCTGTAGAGCATAGGTTGTGTAAAAACAAGCCAAAATCATGGAGGCCTTTCCCATAATCACACTTGCATCACAGCTGACTTTATCTATCCTGTCATAACAGAAGTCTACTGCATTTGACTTGCAATCTCATTTCATGTTGCTGGTAAGTTTTTGTCTAGATTGCAGGGGGGGAATACAGTTTTCCAGCAAAAGTGAGATTCCAGCTCTCATAGGAAAACAGATAGGAGCCCTGAAACTGTGGCATGAGCAGGGGAGTGTAACCAAGACATTTGCTGTAGATTTTTCTTCCCCTAGATTACTCCTCTGGAGCAGAGCACAGGGCTTGTGGTCAAAAACAGCACTGTCACTGCTTTGCTTTAACTTTCTTAGTCCCGTTTTTCCTTCTTCCTTTCCTCTCTTATTTACCTGTAATGGAGATCCTTTCACCTAACAGCAGTGTTGATGCAAAATTTTCCCCATGGGTCTCTTTACAGGTGGCTCTGAAGGCTGGCTATAATTATATTTTTCATTATCTAAATAACTGCATTTCCTTTAAATTTTTCTCACTGTCATTTGCAAAGACCCTAAAGAACCTTGTTTAGATCAGCATACCTGTAAATTTAACTCAGAAAGTTTTTTAAAGTGTAGAAGCATTAATGTGTTCAGTGATGCTGCAAAGCCTGTGCAAGGCATAGTGTATTCTACTTTTGTCACTTCTCAGCCTTATCAGACCTGTATTGATCTTAAAACCTATAGTTCATGGCATGAGGACTTATTTTCTATCAAATGAAGCATATTTTAACAATACTTAGAAGGTCCTCAGTCTCTTTGGAACTGAGTTGTTTGGAACTCTGAAAATAGAAGTTCACTGCTGGAATCCAACTGGAACATTCAGTGATGCTCCACATTGAATTTCCATTCCAGAAAAATATCAGTGAAAGCTCCAATGAGCATAAATTTAAATGAAGGTTCTATTTCCCTGGATTTGAAGCAAATAATATTGTTTGGGTTCATATTAAAAGAATTCTTCTGTTGATGCTCAAGCAACATATTTTGTGGTAAACTGGAAATACGAACAATCACCAAAGGCTGCAGGGTGGACAAAATAAATGACAGAAACAACTAAATAGAAAAAGGTTGTACCACTGAAAACCAGTAAGTTTGGTATGTTTGTTAACATCTGGATGGTGTTTGTGAAGAGATGGAATGATGGCTGATGTGAGTTTGGAAGGAAAAGAAACTTAGAAGGGTATTGAATTTCCTATGCCTGTTTTCATGCAGGCTGAAGGAGCACTTGACTGAACTGGTGCATTTTACAACATCTGAAGCAGCAACAGAACAACTGTAAAGATGTGTAGTGATGAAACAAGGTGAGGTGGTTTTACACTACTTCTCTCTTAAAGTGAGATGAAGCATGTTACTTGGCAAAAGAATGTGCTAAAGATTATGTAGTAATCCATCCCTTTCAAAGATTTCTTTAGACTTCAGGCATCTGTTGAAGCCTGTGCATTGATAATTTGTCCTGCTTCATAATTGCTGGGAAAAATGCAGTTTAAAAAAAAAAAGAAGTGAGGTCTCTACAAACAGAACTATTGCTTCTAGCCAAAGCTCAAGTGCAAGATGAGATACCAGTAGAGATACATGGACAGCATTACTTGAGCACAAAATATGGACGAGGAGAAATCTTGGGCAGATAAAATCCTTAGAGAGCATCTCATGTCTATTACTGTCTGCTTCTCTACAAAATCAAATAAAAAAATGTTTGGCAACTCTAGGGTCGTTGGACACTTTGCTAATCAGGGGCATATTACACACATAACAGGAGAAGAAAAGATCACAAAGGTCTGGCTCTAATACCATCTAATTCTGCACATCTACACAGTTACAGAAGCAGAGCTCATAAAGCTTGGCTTTGGAAATGCGTTTAATGTGCCTTAGCTGGAAGCCTCTCCAACAGCAAAACGATACGAATAAGAAATTTCTTTTGTCTAAGCACTGTTTGATGTTAACTACTAAGATTTTGTGCTGGTTGCTTCATCTTACAGTTTAAAAATACTTTCAGCTGATGGCTGAAACCCTGTCTCTGTTGAACTCAATGATAGACACATGTGCATTTCAGAAGGAACAGGATTTCTCTCCATATACTTTTGCGGTGGAGATTAGGCTGTGATGCTGTCCATGTAATAGCTTTGTTGTTCCTTGAATCAGCCAGAACTTTTTTTTTAGTCTATTAATTATCACCAGATCAAATTAAAAATGCTGTATGCATAAAGCAAATAGTAAGGAAAAGCATGAACTTTAAAAACAAAACCCAGAAGTTTTCTATATGTTAATTGTCCACAAGGGTCGTCATGTCTTTATTTGTGTCTGTACTTTAGGTAAATGTGTTTTAACTGTTTCATTTCTTAAACTACTATTACTATCTGTACTGATGGAGTAGGTCTCTTTCCATACCTAGCAGAGTGAACAGGAAATAATCGCAGTCACCTTGACATCAGTGTACAATGTCAAGGTTGCAAAGCTCTGTTGCCCTGTTTTAATAGATAAAACCTGGAGGAAAGGGAGATTGTTTTTTCCAGCTCAGAAAGTAACATCTTTTTTTCTGTGTAACAGGATGCCCTTGGTCTGTTTTTCAAAAATGCAGGTTTGTGCCAAAAATGACAGTTTAAAGGGCAGCACTGAAAGGAGTTACCACTTTCTAGATACATAAGTGCATACAAGCAATGGCTTTGTTTACAAAAAATGTTTGCAGGCTTTACTTTCTATTATGAGCAGCTCAAGATATCACTGGCATATTGCTGAGAAAAAAGCATTTCATTCAGCAGACTTTTAACTCAATAAACTGCATGGCAGGGTATGGGAGAGGGAGGAAAGAGATGCTCTTTCTGAAAGGGAGGTGCTTTAAAGGTTTGTTTTGCTTTAAGAGAAGCCATCCTTTCCCCTTTTCTGTATTTCCTCTTCCCAGGCTTAAGAAGACAATACTGATCTCTTCTGAATAGTCTCTGCTCTTATCGTTCATAGTTTTCCTTCAATTCCTAGTCAACAGTCCTTGCCGGATAGAAATAAAATGTGTAACAGGCAGAAGGGAGTTACCAGAGACGAAAATAACAACCTCATTGCCCAAGATGTGATACCAAATCACTTGGCTGTTGCCTGCCATCTACCATTTCTCTCTCCTTTAGGGTTTCAGGTATGCAGCTGTTATGCAGAGAGCTTGTACAGAACATTTCACTGTGCAGTGTGTGCAGCTCGTTTACTTTGATTCAGAGCATAATTCATTTGGTGCTTTATGAGGTTTTGGTGCATGCCTTGTGCATGCAGCCCTATGAATTATGTTCCTGTAGGAATGTTATCTATTAATAGCTCTGCAAAGTAGACACTCACTCTCCGGGATGCTGCTGTGATAAAAAGCCTTATCACAGAAAGGTCATGTGCTATTTCTATTAACTCTTTTGATGCAATTGAGAAAAGGCTGTAGCCTAATAAACTAAGGATGAGACTGGAGCTGGGGCTTCTTAATCCTGTCCATGAGAATAACACCTCCAATAGCCTTGCAAAGATACAAAGGGCCGGATCCTGTACCTAAATCCCACCAAACTTGGACTAAATGAAATCAGGAAGCATTTAGGTACCTAAATACTTTTGTGTATCTGGCCTTCTGAGCTTTTATCTACTTGTTGAGTAGGACATATAATACTCATAGTAGCACTGTTGGGATCAATCTATAAATGTGGTGTGGTTGTTATTTATGAAAATATCTTAAAGGGAAAGTTATTTTCAATGCCAGACTTTGGTGTTAAGATATAATTCCCCTGTCATATTTACTAAAATTCCCTACAAAAGCTTCCTTAAAAATTTAATTATTTGATCTGTTAGGAGGTGATGAAGTGCAAGCATAAATAATCCAGAAATACACAGAAAATGGTGGGCTTCTGGACTCCAGTGTTGGTTTTACTGTCTCAGGCTGATATATGCCAAGTTTACTTTAGATCTTTTATTTATATATGTGTCTGTGTCTACAGTTATATGGAGCTCTGCTCAACGGTTTAGAAACTCTGCAATTGAATGTTACAGAATACACAGCGCTTTCACAGCAGTTTGTGGCAAGAATCCCATGAGAAATGGTTGAGACAACATAACTTTGTTGCCAAATAATAATGTTTAGTGACTCAGAAACTGCCATCTGTTAAACAGACTCATAGCTTGAGCTCTGCATATTGAAATAGACCTTGAAACATCTGCAGGTTTCCTCATAATGTTTAGGCTTAGGCGTCCAGGTAGATGGAATCTCCCACCTTATTCTCAACCCTTCTCCCAGAAATATTCCCTTATCATGGCTATTTGGGGTTTTTAACCTCACATAGCATACTATCAACCACATCCACTTTCAAAAATATCTCTGATTTTATGCTCTTAAACTAATGCCTCATTTCGGCCACTATTGCCCAATATTTCTATGGTGTTCCCAAGGTGAAAATTATCTTGTAGACTTTTGAAATCCTGAGGGAGAAATGAGAGTTGTACCACCTGAAGCACCATATACTCCTGTCCAGACTACAGTGTTTGTCAAGTGGGCTGGTTTCCTGTTGGGCACCTGGATTCATCACAGTGGCCCCAAGGACATCCCACACTGGGGTGTGCTGGGGAAGCAGCTGTTCAGGCCTCTCTGGAGCTGCTGTCTACTCACTTGGCACTGCCCACCTGCTCTAGGCCTTGCTCTCTGGATGCACCTTGGAAGATTGTGTGTGTCCCTGAAAATGTGCTGCGGGAGCGGAGTGAGACACAAATGGTCTCTAGTAAACTTGCAGCTCTTCATCTATCTGACTGAAGTCTTCTGCGTGTTGTAGTCTTCAAAAATTCAGTCTGGTCTCTTCCCACCCTCCCTGCTGCTTGCCACTTCACAGAGCACAGAAGTAACCCCAGTCCCAGTGAGAAATGCTGAAGGAGCAAAGTAGGTCATTGCATTAAATGATGTGGTGTTTTGGTACCACTCTCTCTGACACTGTTGTGATATGCGGTGCAGAATCCAAACTAATCCCTGTGCACAGGGATCTTCCAGGCAGAGGTGAGCCACAGAAGCCTACTGAATAGTCAGCATGTCTTGACTTTCATCTTAGATTTTCCTTCTGTTGGGGAAGGTGAAGAAGAAGGCAAGGAACAAAGGCTGGAAGCTGAAAATAGCATTAGACCTGATGGAGATCTGTGCAACACAGTTACGAAATACAGATGTGAATGCATTGATGCAGGGGCTCTTGTGAAGGCACGTTACATGCTCTGTTCCATTCCTATTATGTTAGAGATAGAATGTTGGAGGAAGTGACAGGCGTATGGTTTTGATGCTTGGGTTTGTTTTTATACACTGAAAATGAAGGTCAAGGAATTGAGAGAGAGCTCCAAATCACAGGTCAGCCACAGGCAATGCCTTTTTATTTGTTTATTCTGTAGTTGTTCCAGTATTTATAAAGACATTGTAGTCCAGGAAAATGTCCTAGTACATTTCTGTGATATGATGTTGGCTAAGGATAGGAATAATCTACAGCAACACATTAGGTTTAGCCAGAAACTGACCTTGTCTAAATATTACCCCAAGACTGAAGTATCTTACCAGAGGAGTGGCTATGAATAAATCTTTTCAGAAGCACAGAAGAAAGAGATTTTGCATCTGATGTTAAAGAGAAATAAGATCCCTGTAAAGGAGTAAATTTCATCTGGAGATAGATTCCCTCATGGACAAAAGCAATGATTCCTCTAAAACCTTTACACAATAGTACTCATTTCTTACATATGATTTTTTTTAAAATGCTCATTACACATAAGGAGACATTGTTAAATTAATTCAAACAGCTATTCACATTTTGAATTTACAGGAAGATTTGAATTCTTAATGATGGTGATGACTCATGAATTAAACATCCCTAAGAAGCTTTCACCTCTGTCTCACCAGCGAAAATCCAGATATATGATCCATACCGGTCTGCCTTTCCCCTGTTTGCTGGTGACATGCGTCCAGTGTGGGCACAGTGGCAGATATTAGAGCAGCTGGGGCTGGTTTCCTTTGAAAGCACAGGTAAAGGGAAACCTGCAGGAAGAGGACTGAAAATGGGGGCAAGGCCACAGAGCTGCAGAGAGCTGAGATTTTCCTGTGGCCCTTGGCACAGCCATGGCAAAATACTAAAACATAGGTCCAGCCTATATCCAGCCTATACTATGGAAGTTTTGCTGGCATAGAAATGTCAGTGAGGAGTGAGAGCCTTTTCCTTATGTGGCAATAGCAGTATAGACCCAGTGCAAAGGCAGTCCAAAAAATCCATTTGCTGCCATAGCATGTTCTGCTTAAGGATTAGAGACAAACCACGGGAGCTTTATTTTTGGCCAGGTCTTGATTGTGCTTACCTTAGGAGGAACAGCTGATATGGCTATAGCTTTTAAATGCAAAAGGGCCATAGAGCAAGAATTAGAAGCATGTCCTCTCTCATTTTTGTCCAGGTCTGATCATGGCATGTGGGTGGATTACAGATTAATTCACGGATTAATTTTTGCTAAAACAGCTCTCAGATTAGTTCAGCATCCTTGCATCAACATTTAGTGTGGAGAAGTAGAATTGTTTCCATTTATATATAGCACATAAAACTGCCTTGGTACTAGATGATTAAAAAGTGGCAAATGTGACTTCAATATATAAAATAAATTTTCAGGAGGGTTTCGGAATTAGCAAGCAATAAATCTGTATCAGGAATACTGTAGGAAGTGGGGTCAAAAGTAGAGACACAAGGAAGCAAATGAACAAATAATGTATGATACAGAAGTGTTATCATTGCTTTTCCAGAGGGATCTCATCCTGTGTAAATTTATTAGAGATTTCTCTAGAGTTGTTACTAGCATGTGTGAAAAGCTGATATAGTAGGTCTGAATTTCCAAAACAGCTTTTGCCAGACACTTGAAAAGGAGCAAAACTACTAAGCAAGGTGATTGTCCTTATATAAGTCTGCAATTCATTAAGAAACAGGAAACAAAGACTTGGATTCTGTGGCCTAAAAATAAGCACTTTTTGCCATCTGGGATGCTCCATGGTATCCAAGACATTTGCATGAAGCTCTCAGACAAGACCTAGGATTTAAGGGAAGTTTGCTTGTTGGCACTGTACAAGCTATGCAATAAAAAAATTACATACAATGTTTTTCTTTATACAGTGGGTCTCACTTGAGCTGTAGGAACAGACAATGGGTTTTTGCAGGGAAGGAGAACACTGGAGTCTCCTGGACATCAGTGCTAGAGCCAGTGCTGCCCAGGTTGTTCATGGGTGACCTGATAAAGGGGGATAGAGAATGATGAAAGGAAGTTTCGGGGAAGAAACCGCTTACCACAAAATGGTGTAAAAAGATCACATTTCATAACTAGGTGATAAACTGCCATCTGACTCTCACTGTTGATAAAAGCAAAGTAGTGCACTTTGGAGAACAGCCCTAATTTCACATTTAAAGTGATAGGTGGTGAAGCAGCTATTGGCAATCTCGAAAGGCCTTGGAGTAATTTTTGACAGTTCTGTTAAAATGTCTGTTGAGTGGTCACTGCGGATCAAAGAGGGAAAAAAGAGTATTAGATAGTGTAAAGGATGAAATGGAGCAGAAAACCAGGAGAAATAGTGATTCTGCTCTAAGAGTCAATGGTGTGCCCACCTCATGAACCCTCCATTCCTAGAAGGGATGAGGAAAGAGAAAGGATGCAAAAAAGGAAGGCACCAATGATCAGAGATACAGAGTGGCTTCTTTCCAAGTCATGACTTAATAGGTTACAGGTCTTCATCATGAAAAAGAAATTATTAGGAGGAAAGAATATAACAGAGAGCTGTCAAATAAAGAGTAGCAGAGAAGGTAGACAGGGAAAAGTAATTCATCTTTTTCTCCACTGCCAAGTAAAATAACAGGTTGAAAAGTTCAGAATAGTCAGGAAAATTTTCTTCCATGATCGCTAGTTAAACTCTGGCAGCCTTTGCCACAGGGTATTGTGGGGACCGAAGCTCTACCCAGGTTCAAAAGCAACTAGAGGAGCTCATAGAAGCAAAGTCCATTAGCACTTGGGACACATGAGCATATGCTTCTCCTTTGGGAAGTCCTGAAGCTGTTGATTGCTGGGAGTGCGTTCTGGAAAACACCACTGTGTGCTTAGCCTGTTTTGATAGTCTGACTTCAGCATCTCTTACTGGTGTCTGTGCAAGAAAGGATAATGAGCTGGAGGATGCAGCAATCTGGCCTGGTATAGCTGTTCTCATTTGTCTAGCATGTCTTTTTTCCCTGTGAGGGAAGTGCCTATTTGATTCAACAGCTCCCCTGAGATACAGGTGATAAAAACAATAACTTACATCTGGAAGTGAATTAAGCTTCAATCAGCAGTGTCCCAGTTTTCCATTCTGCAAACCTGCAAGACTGCAAGCCAAGTAATATAAGTAGTACAGGATATTGATGCTATTTCTTACCTACTAATACCTTTCACCTTTTCTGAATGCTGCATTTCTCTAAAAAGCTTCAGTCTATCCATCCTCTAGTGATCTCTTGAGCTACTTGTGTTTTAGCTTGATGTGAAAGTGAGCTCTTCATCCAGAAATGAAGGAATTGAAGAATATCTTTTAGACCTTATTCAGAGCTCTGTTAACCCAGCTGAGAGAAATACTTCCTGGTTATATAGATTTTACAAAAGCAGGGGAGTGGACAGAAACAATACCTCTTTTTTGCGTTTCTGCAATGTGAGCTTCATAATCCTCACGATGTTAACCTTACTATCAGCTCTTAATTTCAGACAGTATATTTTGAAATAAATTTTTCTCCATTTGTGATTCCTGACCCTCTAGTTCTTCAGTTTATGGTGCCTTTGTGGATTGGCGCAAAACTCTCCAATTTCTGACTTGCTACAAAACAAGATGGAAATTATTAACCCACTTCAGATTAAAATTCCCTCTTGCATAGGTTTGTATAGTTACCATAACTTCTTTCAAAGAACAGACATATCATAGAGCACAAATGCCAAAGGAAGATATAATTGCTAAGTTGTAGATAAAATATTATCAAGAAACTAATGTGGGTTTTTTTTTTTTTCATATAGGTGTTGCTTGGACTAGCCAACAGGAGAAGTTCTTGGGCAAAGTTGTTAACCAAATGCTCTCTGGTGTTGTCTGATTCCCTTTCTCTGCCAGAAGCAGACAATGTGCAAAACAATCACTTAGAAGTGGCCCTATGTCCACCAGATATTCATAGGCATAAATGACAGCAAGCTCACCCTGTCCTCCCCAGTTTGTTTGTCTGTTTTTGGGAGTTTCAGGGTTGGGGTCTTTTGAGGGGTTTTTTGGGTCTGGGTTGTTTTGGGATTTTTTGAGCGTGGGTAATTTTAATGAGTTAGAAATGTTTTCTCAGAGGACGTTAAAATCCATATTAAAGTAGGTTGTCACATAGGACACAAATAAGTACAAAACCAAGTTAAAATACTTATTTTTTTTATCACACTTCTTCAATATTTTTATTGGACAGTCCTGGTGGAAGGGTGGTAGGGCAGAGATTTAATGGCAGAATGAAGTCAGTGATTCTCACTTACCTGAGTTCAGAGGTCTGTAGGAGTAAAGAGGTGCATTCAGTCCCTGGGACCAAGAAGGCCAGAGCCTGCTATTGTGGGTTTGTGTTACACATATGTTTTGGGGAAACCTTCTGTCTTTCTTCTATTTCTATTAATGCACTTAAAGGAGTAGAAAGGTGAACTCTCACCGGATCAGCTTCTTTGAAAAACAGCAATCTTCTTGTGTTAAGTCACTGCTTAAGGATATTGAGATGTTGGAGAAAGACAAACATACCTAAAAGCTATGAATTTATTTGGAAGAAAAGAAACCACTGAGTAGGAGTATTCACTCACAAGTCAGTCATCTCGGGAAGAACAACTGATGATTTGGAGACAGAATTGTGTTACTGCTATCACAAATTCATAGATGGTACAATAAATAGAATTGTTCATTTGATACTTTTTCTCCCTCACTTTGCAAAGTAACAGAGAAAGTTTCTTTAGAATCTAGATAATAGGCTTGGTAATGAAGTGGCCTCAGGAAATGTATGAGTTAACTGTCCTCTTTTATGTCTGTCGTGGATGAATGAAGGACGGTTGGAAAATTTAATGGAAATAAAATATCTGCTCTGCTGAATATGGAAAATACAAGCATGGACAATCAAACTGTTATTTGCTACTTGAATGCTGTGGTTACATGGCACTGCTCACTACGGAAGGTATAAATGGAGTAGTTTCACAGTGGCAAGAGCACTAATTATGCAGGAAGTATTGTGGAACAGAACAAAATGGTGCAAGCACCCTTGCTGTGCCATCACCTTTTACCAAAGGTGAAACCAAAAATCACTCCTGTTTCTCAATGACACATCTAATAAGGTCCTATTATATTAGGATGTACCATATTTCATCCTGAGCATGGTTAAAATGTCCTTGCTAGAGAAAGTCCAAGTACTCGTTGCTGAGGGTAGCCAGCAAATTGACAGATCATACTGTGCTGCCACAGCCATCAGTAAATCTCTGTATTGAGTTTGGACACGACAGTTTTTCATTAACTTTATTATTTCCCAGAAAGTTCACACAGGAGGGCTCAAACCTATTTTCTTCTGTCCCAAAAGCTCCCAATAGCTTGTGTATCTGGCCTTAGTCTTGTGTTTTTCTACTGTTTACCCCTGCTCCAGTTTGGACTGTGAAAGTTAAGGGTTTACAGTGCCTTTACAGCCTATTACTATTTTTGTGATTCTATAGCAACTAAAATCCTTGAAGAGGATGTGGGAATTTTCTGTCCATTTTTTTTTTGACAAATATCTGTCGCTTGGTTTGCCTACTCATTCCCTTGCTACTGCCTACATAGCCTTCAGTTCTGCCCTGGAAAGATGGAAAACTCACAGAGGCAGGAGAAAACCTACTCATTAATGCTGACATTAGAAGCTGGGGGTGTATTACACAATTTGGCTGCCTTGTGGGGAGCAATTTATGACATTTCTGCTTCTGTCTGCCCCTCACTCCCATCCCTGCCCTGTGCTTCATCATCGCTCCTCAGTTTTACTGATAAGATTGGTAAAAAAAAAAATTTTCTTGATGCTTCACTTCTGAAAGAGATGGCAAGTAAAGAGAAGCTTATCTCTCCCGGGCCAAACAAGCTGAAGTGTACAGATCCAGTGGTGCAGTAACCAACTGCTTTCTCTGCTCCAGGCTGGACTAGATCCCTCAGGCTATTCAGGGCCCATCATGCCAAACACTGTCCCTACACACACATTTCTGCTGATCCCTGATCGAAATGCATGCAGTAACTGCACATAACCAGGGACAACATGCTCTCAGATGAGGAGGTGATGGGTGACATGTCCAGTTAGGCTGGCTGGACAGTCACTGCATGCTTACTGCGTGCCACCCAGTATGTCCCACTGCCCATGCAGTGATGCTGATGGTGTTGTCCTATAGATGTAGGCACTTGCTGAAGCCAGAAAAGACATTAGTGGTATCTCAAGGATTTCAAAAGGAAACAGTACATGCTGAGAATGATATCTGTCATATCCAGGCATAGGTGTGTGGGTGTTATTCTGTATGCATGTTCTCAGACTGAGGATGTCATTGGTAACTGCATGGCACCTGTGACAGAGATATTTTTGCCTGCATCTGAGTAAATCTTTTTGATGAAGACCTTTCTGTGGTGACATGCGGTGTCAGTGTTTGGCAGATCGTAGAGCTCGCCAATTTGGCACAGGAACACATAAAATCTGATACTGAACCAAGTAAAAACTGTGTTGGATTGCTTGGATAGCCTTACATAGAAAAAATGTCATTTTGTCTGTGAGACCATCTCCTTCTCTGGTCACAGCTGAGAGTGGCCATGCTGCTTTTAGTAGACCTGCTTTACCACCACCTAGCTGTCAGACAGCCATCAGCCTCAGCAGCTCACTGCTCGGCCCCTGGCTTTGCTTCCAGTCTCAGAGGGTCTTGCAAGATTTCTTTCTCATTCCTGGGAGAGGCTGAGTATGTCTTGACCACAGTTCTCCACTGAAATTTGGTATTAGGTTATACAAACTGCACGACGGAGGAAGAATATGATTATGGTAGAGCAGAGCGTAGCTACAGGGCTTCCTTTGGGCTCACTTGAAGGTTGAATTCATGGAGATGGCTCGAACAATTACTGCCCTTAATTCATGCCACCAATTTTTTTACAGAGGTCCTTATCAGTGCCAAGCAGAAATAAATGTTACCATGAGCTGCAGCTCCTAAACAATGCATAAATTCCAAGTCAGTAATTTTATTTCGTGTTGGTGTGTCAGACTGTAAACTCTGGTGGGTAGGTACTCCATATGACGAGCTCCTATGCAGGGATGACAATATTTGAAACAGGGTAAAAAGAACAACTGAGGGTCAGCAAAACACATTTCATGTTATGAATCAGAAGCTTTTGTTTTGTGAGTGAGGTGGATGAAAAGGTCTTGATGTGGCTCAGGTTTTAAGCTCACATAAAGGAGGTCGTCTTTTTCCAGAGAAGCTGACATTTAACTTGATGTAATTTTCCAATAAGATACTGAAAATTAGGTCTTTGACCTAACTAACTGATGGTCTATCAGAGTATCTCATGGGAGCCAGTGTTCTGGTAAAGAGAGCTTACAACTTCAGGCAACAGCGGGGAATTTCGGTACTTTTATTGAGGCTGCTTTTTAAGCTTTTTATCATTTATGAGTAATTCCAGTCCTGGGCTAAGTTATGCAGCTTCATGCCCTTGTATCTGCTGGCATCTTAAGAGTGCCCTGTACATGCAACTGATGGGTTGCATTCCCAGAGTCCTCAGGAGACTCATCAGGATGGTGTTGCCTCAGGCTACAGACATCAAATCAGGATCTCTTACGAACGTTTGGCTTGATTTGATTGGCTATAGGAAGGTTACACACTCATATATGAGACTCTTCCAGGCTCTGTTGAAGAAATTTTCACAGGATATTTCCAGCCAGGTTTTGCTTTGAAAGCTGCTGCAGAGCACTGGCTTTCACAGGTTTATACTGCTTTGGGTCATTTGCCTGTTTAAATACCACATCCAGTGCAATGCTGTAAACAAGGGAGCAAACAGCTACATAACTATGATTCCCAAGAGAGAATGATCTATTAAAAGGGAAAAGTGCTTGTTTTGTCACAGCTGAATTACTAATATTCCTATGAATTGCTTCTCTGGGGTTGTGTAATGTGTTTGGCAGTGTGGCAATAAGGGATGTTGAAATGGGGAACAGACTTAGAGGAGTAGAAATGGAAGGAAGCCAAGCCAAAATACACAGTGAGCCTTTTACAAAGACAGGTCAGCAATGATCCAAGTGTATTCCCACAAAATGGAAGTTCAGAAGGGAACTATAAGCAGTGGAAAATATTGCATGCTCAACTTATGTTACGAACTTTGGTCACACTGAGTTCACTACAGAAAGAAATGTTTGTAGAGCTTGAAGTCCTTTCTCACTCATTTATTTTCCCTTTTTCTTCTCCTATATTTAAATATTTTGTGTTAGGTAAACTAAACTAGGAGGAAAAAAATTAACTGTTTTTCTTACACAGGAAATCTTAACAATAAAAATACTACAGAACTTTTCATGATAGCATATATCAGGATAATACCGCAATTTTTCCTTGGGAGGAAGGCAGCTTAAAGGAGACATTTTATGTAGTATGTTTCCACTTGGCTTTTATCTTTATTTTAGGCTTGAAAATTAAGGCTTGCTGCCTTACTGGTTTCTACCATCAATGCACTATGCTTGCACACCCCTCTGTTTTCTGCAAGTAGGCCCCCATGAAGAAGATTTTGTCATGCTTATTAGTATTTAGCTTGTCTTTATTTGTAAAACTACTGTTTGCAGAGTGCATATCTGGTACCAGTGTGTTGATATCTAATCACAAACTAGATCCAACCTGTGCTTTTCTTTTGTTTGGAAGCAGACAGAAAGCATTAGAAAAGATCAGAGAACAGTCTGCTCTACAGCTCTGACACTACAAAGAGAGAAGACAACCTGGTAGTACTAACAGCATCAAACTTCTGGCACTGATTACACTCCTGAGTCAGGCATTATTAATTGAGAGAGACAGAGATGCTTGCTTTATTGAGAAGGGGATCTTTAGCAGGAGTATAATTTAGATAAATTGGCTGATCCTTAGGAGGTGCATCTGACTCTCACTATTACCTACAGAGAAGCTGAAAGACTTATTGTAGGCATCAGCAATTAGGTCATATGAATATCCACCTTTGTCTCAGTTTCTCAATTAATAAGGGAATGCTGTATCACACTTGTTTGTGGAGTTTCATTACTCTCTTCAGAAAGCAGACTAGATATCTTTGTGGGTTGTCCCTGCTCACATTCTCACAAAAAGAAATAGGTCAGTAACCCTTCTCCCCTTTCTGACATCTGTGGTTGGTCAGGTTGCCCATCTCTGTTTTCTTGTCCCCGTGTTCAGTTATTCTGTTGTCCCACACAGACCTTTAAATGTTATACACTCCAAGTGTTCCCAGGCTGGAAGCTTCTGCACTTACTTTATATTGAAATTGAAGCAAAGGAGGGGAAGAAACATCTTCCTGAGCTGAACAATCCTGGACATTCCACTGATTTGAAACTTGAGACAGGAAAGTTCCTTCTGCAAGCCAGTCACGCCAAGGTGGTCAGCCCTGCTGGTGCTCTGGTCCCCTTGCTGCTACCATGGGAGATCTGAGATCAAACTCAGTCTCCTGGTTCATAAAGGCCTAAATAACTAGGGATGTAACAACTGCCAATTTCATCCTGCCAGAGCATTATCAGAGCTCTTTCCCACCCTGCCCTTTAGTGGTTATTGTACACCTCTCCTCTGTGGGCTTTTTCCTTGTGGAATTAGGTGTGTGATGCTCCATTGCTTGGGTGGCTGCTCAGCCATGTTGAGGATGTGGGAACCGTGATTCCTTGCAGTGTCATGTTTTTCCCAGATGCTGCCACAAGGAATTTGTTTTTAGCCTTGGTACAAAGTTCCTCTTCTCCTAGCCATGGGAATTCAACTTTTTAGTGATGTAGCTGGTTTACAGTTACAGATTTCTATACCTCTTGGCTGTGCTTTTTTAAATCTGTTCCTTTAAAATAGGCTTTTAAATGATATGTTGCTAGTGTTCACTGTGTGATGTGACCGGGGGGATCAGAGGTATGTTCTTCTCAAAGACATGCATTAAGAAAAGCTCATTATTTTCCTTTTCAAATTACATGCACTGTGGTCTCCAGCTGCTCTGGAGAGCAGCTTCCTAGCTGCAATGCTGAGTCCATCATCCTACCACCTCTGCCAAGGAGAAAGAGATGAGCTAGGCCTCTTAGAGCTCATGGAGAAGTGAACTAGCTGTCTGTTGGAAAACCCAGATTATTTCAAAAGCAAAATGTCCAGTTAGGGTCAAAAGCCCGAAGTTGTATTTCACAGAATGGCAAGTGAAGAAAAGCGTTATTTCAGATTTGTTTTTACAGTGCTGATCAAAATACTTTGGAATAGTATGTTGTGCAGAGTAGGAATAATTCCTTCTAGCTCAGGGCAAATGAGCCTCTGTCCCCTCTCATCTTGCAGAGCCTCATGATATTTACAGTTTGACAGTCCCATGCTTTAGTTCTGTATAGCATTGCTCTCCAGATGACCTGCATTTCTTGTGCTAACCTATAATCAAAATTCCCATGAAAAGCAGCATGGATCTGACCACAGTTTCTGGTAAAATGCTTTGGAATAAAATGGGAGCTAGTGCATGAAATTGCAGCTCCCCAAGCCTCCAAAGCCAGAAAGAACAAACAGTTTAATTCAAAATCTCAGAGATGTATGCTTTACCTGCTGGATTTTTTTTTCATTTTCTCAATGATAAAAGTAAAAAAGAAGGAGGACGCTGACTCTGGGGGGTTTTTTGGTGATCTTACAAAGAATTTTGAAAAGTAGCAGCTTCCTGAAATCTTTTTTATAGACCTTATTACAAAAATAAAACAAACTTCAGAATAAAAAAAGTCGCAACTCACAGGTGTGCATGAGTATGTACAATATGGAAAAAGAATAAGTATGCTCTCCAAGGTCATGTTAATAGCAGAAGTGAATAAAAACTACTTAAATGTGGGTTCACCTTTGCTCTTTTTTTGTCTGCAGATCTCACCTGTAGTAACACATACAGCTCATGGAGTACAAATTGTGTGTAGTGGGCGTTCATGTGGAAAATCTATATGGCTAAAACATCCTGACAAACCACAGTTCCTGCTGGGTGAGTTAAGAGTCTGTCCTGAGGGAATGAGGGATTCAAATCTCCCCAAGCACGTGAGTGTAAATCTCTTCCTCCTTTCATGGTTTGAGCTTTGCTGGTGGTTTTAATTCCCAGTTACAAGCATTCATTGGAATGAAATGAGAGTCTCAAGGTGCTGGTGCATGGTTCATTAACCCCAGAGTTTTTGATGGACTCTTTCCTTGCTGTGGTTTCCATGGTTAGCTCTGTTCTCTGGAATGATCCTGAACCTGCTGCCAGTCTCACCTGCAACCCCATAAAGGGAAGGTGCAGCCCGTGTCAGTTTGCAGAGGGAGAAATACCTCATGGCTTCTGAGTCATGCCCTAAAGCTCAAAGGGGCTTTTCTTCCATCACTGTTTTCTGTACTAAGCAATTTTCCAAAGGAAGAACTCTGAACCCATTAAACTTGAGCTTTTTATTTGCTTTTTCAGTATAGTAATGAGTTGAAAGTGTTTCTGCATTATGCAATTATGTAATTCTTTGAGGGTTTTTGTTGGTTTGGTTTTGTTTTTTTTTTTTTTTTCAAGCTAGAAAATAGAACCCTGACTGCTGTGGTGAATTTATCACCTAAAAATTAGTACAGCCCATACGGAAGAGATGATGATGATGATGATGATGATGATGATGATGATTTGTTAGAGTTAGTCTACCTCCG
The DNA here is from genome assembly GCA_013389985.1 of Dryoscopus gambensis. Taxonomy (NCBI): domain Eukaryota; kingdom Metazoa; phylum Chordata; class Aves; order Passeriformes; family Malaconotidae; genus Dryoscopus; species Dryoscopus gambensis. The sequence continues at coordinate 242,570 of WEIT01021605.1, forward strand.
AGCTTCTGGCAAAGGATTGCAAAGTGTGATTTATGCAGCAGGCTTCAATAATGTAGTAAAAATATATTCGTAATGTAGATACACATGGCTGAGGTTAACTGCCTCTTTTAAATTTTCCAAAGGAAAAAATTATCCCTTTTGCTTCAGCAAGCTATGAAGGTCATCTTAAGGACGAAGCCCAAACCAGGTATTTCAGCTTGATCAACTGATCCTTTGGGAAAAAGCTTTTGTCTTCGAGAGCCAGCTGAAAACTGCCACAATGACTTGAATGTCTACTGAAGACAAAACCCGAATCTGGTCTGGGATGCTGAGGTGGTGTTGCCTGCAGTCAGCTGGCCTCATGTCTTTGCTATTGTAGGCTGTAAAACACAAACATCTGGCCAGCCTAGGTAGACATGGAGCAACTCTGCTGCCAGGACTGCTCTGCAGTTTGTGGGATTGTGCATGACCTAGTGAGGGGATGTTTTACCTCCCTGTGCTGTGCAACCAGGTACCGTCAAAAACTGCAGACTTCAACCCACGTGAGGCTTTTAACAATTCACGAAAATGGCTTTGTGACTTGCCCAGAATAGTTGAAATTGCCTCAGTGCACTTTAACTCTTCCAAGTCATAAATTCCCTGGCAGTCGATGCCAGTTGCACTGCCAGGTCCCACAGCTGGTAGAGGGAGGGACCCTCACCACTCCCTGGGGTTCCCTTAGGAAAGTCTCTCAGGCTGAGCTACTCCTTGGTTTGCTCACCTGTGGCACATCCCCGTGGCTGCCCAGAGCCCACCTGCATGAAAATGTGGTTCGCACTGCCAGTGCAGTTTGCCCGCGTCACTGCAGGCTCTGGGCCACCTGGGGATGGGGCAGCACAGCTCTGCACAAAGCCCTTCCTATGGGGCAGGGATGCCATATGTGGTTGCTAGCAACCACTTCGCATGCCAAATAAAATTCCTCAGCAACAGAAAACAGAAGTTATGACAGCAGGCCTATGACAGCTGTATATCCAGGTATACACGAATATGTACATTGTCAGCCTCGTGTAGGAGAGTTCCTCGCTATTGGAGAGAAGTTTTGGAGTTGTGAGGTTTTTCTTTTAGCTGAAACAAGAGGCAAACTTCTACTCTGTGAAAGGCTTCTATTTTTGGAGGTCAATCATTCATTTAATTTAAAAATATTTAGTTTAGCCCCATGTTTTCCTCTCTGGAAAAGGCTCAGCAATCTGAGCATTATTCATGCAAACCTCCACAGAAGTTAAGCTTGCTAACTATGAATGTTCAAGGCTTTGCTCTGCACAGAGTAAGTTCTGTTTGTGCTACTGAAGTCAGCAGTAACACTACACACTTGCACATCTGCTGAGCATCTTGTCCACAAGTATCTGCAATAAGCCGGCAGGGATATTTCTTTCATAGAATGAGGTTGGGCTTTTTTTATTACTCCTCTTTGTATCATCCAAGATACACACTTCAAGAACTGATTCTCATCCTCTGTGTCTGAGTGCATTCTCACATCAGAGCTGTCTGTGAATGTGACCAGAGAATTAGGCTTCTGCCCAATAAAGCTAATATTTTACAAAAGGACATATCAGGCAATGTAAACTGCCCTCACAAGGAAAGTTTACATGTCTGAAATGTCTAATGCTTTTTTAAACTTCTGCCTCTCTATCCACTGCCAACTTTCTCCAAGAGAATCATACTTCCTAAGACATCCTTTCCAATTGTAAATTACTCTTGCATATCTAGCCAGAAGACAGACTATGTAGTTGCTGGCCTGTCTCAAATGGATATGGCAGGTAATTATCAGTCTCATTAGTAAACATTTCACAATCAGCTAAAAATTTTTGGTTTAATTGTATGCATGACAAAATAATATATTAACCTTTAATCTGCAGTTTCATGAAATCATTAAACTCCATTCTGCAGTTCCATAAGCAGCAAGGGAGCTAACATTCAATACACTAGGAGTTATTCTAAATCTTCTAATCCTGGAGTTAGTGAAGAAGTCCATTTTCCTTTATTTCCTGTATCCTGCTCTTTCAAGACCTGAACAAAACATCACACCCCAAGATGATCATGATTGTGCTCTATTGGGAAGCAATACTAAAAGAGTGTGCTAGATTTTCCTAGTTCCACCTACATTCACTGGCACTCTCAGATATAATTTTTCTCCTCCTTTGGCTCACTCTGCCTCTCCGCTGAGGATTATAGAGTTCCTTTAGAAATTAGCCCATGCTGCAATTGCCAGAAAAATGCTCTTTCTCTCTAGATTCATAGTTTGCTATTTTTTTCAGCATGTAAGAGTAAGTGCATGCCTGGGGACTCACAAAAACGTGAGGCCTCTCATTATATGTTCCCCAGCTCCTGTCACAGGTGCACAGAATTTAAATGCTGGCTATATGTTTTTAACTCTCATGCAGCCTTCATTACCACACTGGCTTTCACCTCAATCTCATCTGGTTTACGCGTGAGGTTTTTTTTCCGCAACACCTCTTTGTCTCAAGTCATTGTTTTGTTTGCTCTGAGAAGCTGCTCCAATTCCCACACCACTTTTGGAAGCTAAAACCCGGTGCCATGCAGGAGGTAAAATATGGAGGCCTATGTTTTATCCAGGACCAGAACAGTCAACTCAGAGAAGCCGCTTCATAAGATTCAGAGACCTCTAGGATGAGGACTATGTTTTTGATACTATATAAATGCATAGGCCTGTGCCTGTATTGCTTTTCTTTGTCTCACTTTTTCTCACTGTATTTGCAAGACCTTAAAATACTCTTATATTTTAGCAAGAGTGGCCTATTTCTAAGACTTTTATTACACAGGATTTCAACAGGTGATAGTCCCAGGTGTGTTCTCCTTCAGATTAATACTCCCTACCTATGCAAACCTATCTTATCAGGTTTTTAAAGTGTTATTTAAACAATATTGACACTGTTTTTCATAAGACAGCTTAATTATAATTCCCTGCTTATGAAGTAATATCATCCAAATCACAGCTGTCACAAAACATAATCAAATTGTGATCCAGTGTGTGACATTATGCTCAGCTGGTTTGTCACAGGTATGAAATATAGAATTTATGTATGAGATCATATATTCTTTAAGGAGACCTGGATAGTGACAAGAGTAATGCAGAACCACTACCCAGAGTCAACATCACCAAGAAGTCCCAGGCCAAACTTGTACCATGGATTTAACATTTGTTTGCACATACCGGTGTGTGTAATTTCAGACTGTTTTCACTATGTCTCTTCTGTTTTAAACAAAGTTTTAAACAATGGGTTTATTTAAAGAAGTTTTCTAACACTAAAAGCAGACAGTAATGGATCGTCTATGATACATCTTTACTTGCTGGCAACTTCTCTTCCTCTGGTGTCCTCTTGCTTGCCCCAAGTTTTACGTTGTGCAGAACTTGGTCTAACTGTTGGCTGCCACCAGAAGCCGTGGTTGTGCTCCCTGCCGTTCCCTGTGGTGCACAATCTGGTTACAGTAAACAGCTGCTGAATATCTGGTCAGGGCAGGAACTGGTTCAGTGGACAATTCAACACCACACTAAACCCCCACAACAGCAACTAGTTCTATGGGAGGTGAGCAAGTCGGACTGGTTAGGCTGGACTGATGCATGGGAGGACAGCAGATGCTGCAGCTCCAAAGGAAGATGGGGAAGGATGGCCTTCTCCTCTTGGTGGCTGCCCACTGTTACAGCACATCAGCTTTAATGCACATCTGTGCTCTATTTTCTTCCTCCTGTAGAAATGGTTCCTGTTTTCAAGGTTTTCTCATCCTCAGCACTATAATGTCTTTAAGCGAAATATACACTTTGATAGGTTTTCAACACAAGAACAGATATTCCATTCCCATAGGCAATTGCAAACTTTTCTATTTCTCAAGACTTTATTTCCCCTGACAGGGCATATGCCTGAAGTTTCACCCATCTGTATTCCACATGAGTCAACTTTCTCTGCAAAATCTTTATTTTAGATTCAAATGTCACATTAATCAATGTAGTCATGTCCTGTTTGTAATAACCTTCACATCTAAGTCCAACATAATATTCCAATCAGTGGAAGTATCTAGCTCTTGAATTCTGATATTTTTTCCTTTCCTCAGCTGAAATTTCCTTTATTTGGAATATGTGTGCTTTGGACTAGTTTAGGGTATAGTTTTTTCCTTTTCACAGACTGGTGTAAAAATGTCTGGTTTTCCTGAAGACAGACCTAAGTTTTTCCCAATAGTTGGACACTGCATTGCTCCCACGTGTGCTTCTTACCTCCTGCAAGGTTGGGCTGCTCAAAGACTTTGTAGAATAAACACACTCAATTGCCTGGGCTAATTGCTGTCTGAGAGTCTTCCCACCAAGATCTGATAGGTACCATCTTTACCTATCTAACTAATCTTTGTTTCTTCTAAGTTTAAATCCAGCAAGTTTTTAAAAGTTTGGGATTTCTGATCCCCATTAAAACACTGGTGTGACTAAAAGACTGTAAGCAGTCCAGAAGAAAGTGTTTGACTGCACAGCTGACATACTTTGATTCTCTGTAAAGTTATAGCTACTTAAAGTCTCTCTAATGCCTAAGAGACAGAAAAAAATTACAAAAAGTATGGCAATTTAATACCTTTTTTGTGTGGTCTTGAGGTACTTTTTTTTGGCAGTGGTAGTTTTTTTTTCTGGAACTCTGTACCTTGTCGTGAAAAGACTATGTAACTATACGAAAGACATTGAGGTGCTGGAGTGCTTTCAGAGAAGGACAACAAAGTTGGTGAAGAATCATATGAGAAGCAACTGAAGGAGCTGGGATTATTCAGCCTGGAGAAAAGGAGGCTATGGGGGGGCTTCATTGCTCTCTACAACTACTTGAAAGGAGGTCGTAGTGAGATGGAGGTCGATTTCTTCTCCCGAGTAACATACAACAGGACAAGAGAAATAAGCCTCAAGTTCTACCAGGGAGTGTTTAGATTGGATATTGGGAAAAATTTCTTCACTGAAAGAGCTGTCAAGTTGTCGCTGGAACAGGCTGTCCAGGGAAGGGTGGAGTCGTCATCATGGTGGTGTCTTTGTTTGAAAAGACAGATGTCTGTTAAGGGAAGGCAGGAGCCTCCCTTGGAATGGAAGATGCAACCCCCTTCCCTCCAAATTATTAGAATTTTGAAATCAAGGGCTTTCAGGCAAAGATATGGGGAATAGGAATAACAGTTCCTTTACTTATATATATATATATATATAAACCCCAATAATACAGAAACACTGGCTTAACCTGACAGAGTCAGGGTAACCTGACACCTGTCCTGGGTTACTATGTATTCTGATTACCATCTTCACGAGCTATTAAAACCAGGTGTGGCAATGTTCCCTGCCTCCTCCCTGCGGATTATCTTTGGATAATGGCTGTTCCCTCTTGGACCATCTCCTGTTAATAGGCCCATCAATCCTATTGTGAGATGCCCCACCGAGGGGGAGGGGCCAAGCATTCCCACCTGGATAAAGTTTGGAGGTTTTGCAAAAAAGGACAGAGCTCTCTTCCAGAGGATCAGCTTTCTCTTCCACTGGATCCCCAGAGGAGCAGCTTTCTTCTCTACCGGATCCCCAGAGGAAAACTACACCCTTCGACAGGATCACTGCTTCAACAGAATTACATCTGCCAATTCAGGAGGACTGCAGCCACTGTTTAATAGGACTGCTACCAACACCCTGTGACAACAGGGTGTCAGGTTGTTTTTTTCTGACTCTGAGTGGTTTGTTTTATTTTATTTTGTTTTGTACTCTTGCATTTGTGTGGGGTTTTTTTTTCAATTTTCCTAGTAAACAACTGTTATTCCTATTCCCATATCTTTCCCTGAGAGCCCCTTAATTTCAAAATTCTAATAATTTGGAGGGAGGAGGTTTACATTTTCCATTTCAAGGGAGGCTCCTGCCTTCCTTAAGCTGACACCTGTCTTTTCAAACCAAGACA